>LUCH01001891.1:95482-115245 GCA_013368495.1 Paragonimus heterotremus
GAGTTAAACATAAGAAGAACAGGCAAGGTTTCATCCTGGCCGGGAATGTATAGATCACATTCTTATTCTCCGTCAAATTCTGGAGCAGCGTCATGCGTACCATCGGCCAACAATCGCCGTATTCCTCGACTATAAAGGTGAGTTCGATTCGGTGGATTGATCTACACTTTTAGAGTCGCTTAAATGTAGAGGTGTACCGACTAAGTATGTGAACATGCAGTCGGCACTTTCCTCCCATACTTCAGCTCAGGTTAGAGTTTACGGTGAATTATCCGACAGTTTCAGCACCATGAGCGGCGTACGTCAAGGCTGTCCGCTTTCACCATTTTCGTTCAACTTCGTCATGGATGAAATACTGGAGGACTGTCTGCAGCACTCGAATGATGCCGGTGTGGACCTTCTACCTGGTGAAATACTGACTGATCTTGATTAAGCTGACGACAAAGTGTTGTTGTTTGACAACTTTCAGGCGGCACAAACAACGCTAAACGCCATTTCTCGTTCTGCTAAATGTTTCGGAATGCGCTTTGCAGCCTCAAAATGCAGTGTTTCTACAAGATTACTGTGATTATGTAGATTTGTCGTTAGATAATAAAGTCACGGAGTTTGTTGACTGGTTTGTATACCTGGAAAGCTGCAGCAGCACCAGCGACGGATGTGTAGGGAATGAAATAGAAGCGCGTATTTCCAAGACTATGGCGGTGTTTGCTAATCTGAAACACCTATGGCGACAGAGAGGTATTTCCCTGAAGCTTGAGGGTCGCGTATATCAAACAACAATGAGGGTTGTATTACTTTACTTCAGCGAAACCTGACCGCTCAGGATAGAAGACGTGAACCGTCTTCAGGTGCTTGACCACCGGTGTCTGCGTTCAATCGCTTGTATCAGGTGGCACCAACGAGTAAGCAACGAGGAGGTTAGGAAGCCGGTGTTTGGCACTGATTGTCAAACGAGTTCTTTTGTTCACTGCTTACACTTGCACAGACTTAAGTGATTAAGTCATATATTGAGGATGCCAGCTAGTCGTCTGCCATATCGATCACTCTTTGCCAACCCTGCGGCCGACTGGCGTAAGGTGCGAGCGAAGTAGACAAACAATGACCAGCCGTAGAAAAATGAAATTATTTACGAATGGGTTGGCCACTGTAGATCGGGTTTGTCTCCTGGGCTGGGGACCTCGCGACTCGCAGAGACAGTGGCTTGCGACGTTAGGTGAGATGGCGGTTAACCGAGCTCAGTGGCATGAATGTTGTTGTTTGTCCGAGTTATCTGTGAAGTGAGTATACTTAATGACTCGGGGCAGTGAAAGCCGTAAGGAAGCTGTCTCGCTGATGATGTCTTAGTTTCACTTACAGCTCGGTTGTCTGTTTGCAAGGTGTAGGCGCTTTGATGTTGTATGTTTGAATATAGACGTAGTTACTTTTAGCAGTTAGGTACAATATCCTCCCCTTCTTATTTTTTGCCCTCTTCTCGTACAGGTTTGTTTCCTTTCTTTCTCCTTCATGGTTGTGTGACAGTTAAGCATCAGTGTGAACCACTGATGTATTGCTGTCTACGACGATAATGATGAACTAAGTATGGTGTGCAATCCAGCATTAGGCTTTATTGTAATTCGTTACCAGCCCCTTCTTGTTTATGGCGCCTTCTCTCAAGACGTCTTTATGAAACCAATGTGACAGTATTGAATTGAGAAGGAATCATCGAAAACAAATGTTCGTCACATCGTTACTTTTTGACGTCATAGGAATATACATATAAATATCAGAAGACAAAAGTTGGTGTGATGTTATACAGCTGCAGCCTAAATGTCGGCATATCATACAGATATATTCGTGCTCGTATAACTGGATCTCAATTGGTTCTGATAGGTTCACTATCTTCAAACCAACATAAAAATGTGCCAACATCCCTGTACAAAAGGCCATTTGTAACATCTCCCATGAAAAAAACGAGTCAACTGCACCTTTGTAGGATATCCAAAACCTGAACTCACTTGAACAAGATTGGTATAGTCCATCGGCTTCAGTTGTCCGCCTGAATCCATGTAAAACGCTTGCCATAAACGAGTTTCCTAAATGAACGCAATCAATTATCTGTATCATGAAAGTACCCGGTCAGTAAACAGTACAATCATGTGACGTAAACGTAAGAAACAGAATCAACATCAAGACTGTTTATGTCAGATGTACAGAAATGAATTTGAGAAGCAAGAAGGTGGACGGATACGGTTGGTTTAATCAACTGGCACACATGAATCTAAATGATAGAAAAGGAACAGAAACCCACTAGCTGCGGTTTCAACATCACACCGTATATCTTGTCGATATGACGGCGTTACTAACAGTTCGTATTGTCCAAATAATCCTATCTGGCCGGTTGATTTGGTGTAAGTTGATAATAACTTGTGTACAGTTGAAAATGACACCATTCGATGCAGTTTCATTTGCGACTCGAAAACCTCGTCAGAGCAGATCAAGGTAGTTGCCAACAGAAGAATGTTCAAGGTAGACAATGATCAATACTTATATCGATCTGACAAGTGTGTGATAGAGTGAGGGTATATGAATAACACTCTCTACAGTTAGCTAGTATAATAAATCGGAAGTATTCACGACAAACAGCCATAAATCAATGGGGCTATCACTGTTACCTTTAATTACGGTATCACTGGCACTTGCCAAATAGGAATTTGCAGCAAACAAATCAGTCTAATTACACGGGCTACTTTTACATCAACTTTACATACTGACTAGTAATTTCAAAGCCTTCAGATACTATCTGATATCCACGGTTAATTCAAAGTGACATCGTGAGTAAGTAGTCCAGTGTAAACAACTATGGAAATTTGTTTCATTCACATAACACAGTTTCATCAGGCTCCAATGAGCTGTCCACATGCATGCAATGGAGTTGTCTTTTTGTAAAGCACCCCTGATACCTAATTCATTTACTAACGTATGCATTTCAGTTTGGAAAAAACGGACATGCCTCCTCAACTCTTCAGCATCTCTGTAACTACACAAAGCATCGTGAAGCCATGAACTCAATATAATATACTCGCTTAGGTTGGGCATCCTTGTAGTCATGACTGTCTTCCTTGTCTTATGGTCCACAATAGGTGTCGTTCCCAAAAATATTACTTAGTCATGATTCAATATTAACCCCTTGGTCAATATGACTGTTGAATCGGTTCTAGTCAAGCACTGCTTGGAGGTTTCTGATCAACCTGTTGTTGTGAACCAAAATGTATCATCCACACAATCAAATCAATAAGTTATCCAAAGGCTGCAGCGCAAGTTTTAAGTTGAGAGTACTTTGTGAAAAGACAAAGACGAAGCGATAGAAAATAACCTCGACTTCTTCATCAGTCTTTTTACTCGTGTTAGTTTGGTTTCAGCATGCAGTACTTGAGTTAATTTTATATAAATTTATAGGTTATTAATTCAGTGAGGGCCCAACTCCAGAAGCAGAAACGCCAACTGATATGACGGCATGTTGATATCAGTGGAGCGCACGTATTCAAGCTACTGTCAGCTCTGTTACCATTACGGTGTGAGGTTGCCAAAGCCGATAGCAGTTGGTCATGCTCAAGGCTGATTAGGCGTACACGTTGAAATGTGCGAATGTAATGTATGTCCAACGTAGACCAGGCGTTAGGGCTTTTTATTGATGTGATTGGAGATGCATGCGCAATTCATTGGTGCATTGTCATGTTGATGAGACAATCCAAATATGGATGTCATCAACCGTAAAGGAATAAGATTTTCATGTGGGGCTAAAACAAATAAGTAATTGCAACTAGTCCTCCGTCAATTCAGCAGACGCATTTATGAACACAGTGTACTGCATATGATTGAAACCTGCGATTCATGCTAACCCCTGGATACAAATGGTTTCTAAAGAATTACTTCGTTTCTACACGTTCATTGTTCTATTTTCAAAATGAACAGATGATGCAGAAGAGATGTTCACACACTGATAATTTGAAATAATTTAATTTGGCTTCAGTCATACTTTTATTTTAGCTATGAACGTGAGTATTGCTTTGGCTCAGTAACTAATCCAAGGAATTTTAAGAATTGAATACAGGTTAGTAACATCAACGCGTATCAAACAAAATTATGCTTGCATTCATCTTCATTCTCTTATTGAGCAAACTAAATGGTTGTTATTTATGTTTGTATGATTATACGTTATACAGATTGTGACGTTCACGGAGAAAATACATAAGTCAAGTTGAACATCACTAACAGTTGATTGTAGCCTTCGTATTCTTATAGACTTTGCAGTCAGCCTCTTTCGAAAATAGACACTAGACGCGAGTTTCGCTCTTGTTAGAGCTTGTCAGTATTACATATCCTTGCCACGGCTGGGGTTGGAACTCCGGCAGGGTATTCATGAGGCAACCGTGTGGATCACTGTGCCATGAAAGCGTGGTTAGAGTTCTAACCCCGGCTGTGGCAAAGATATGCACTAGTAACAGACTCTAATAAGAACGAAACTCGCGTCTAGTGTCTATTCTCGAAAGAGGCTGACTGGAAGGTCGATCTGAATGCGACACCCATAATCAGATGTGAGTGAGGTTCAACTTGAAATTAACCAAATCCCCGACATCAGCTAAATACATATCTCAAGTTGCACATCACCCACAATTGATCGTAGCTTTCGCATCCCCATAGACTTTCCAGTCGGCCCTTTTCGAAAAGAAGCACTAGACTCGAGTTTCACACTCATTAGACCTCGTCAGTAGTGCATATCATCGCCACTGCCGGGACTTGAATCACAGACACTCTGTTCATGAAGCAACCGTGTTTACCACTGCGCCATTGACCTCACGTTAGGCACGACCATATGTGAACGCTCATCAGTAATCTAAATACATATCGCCAACATATAAAACGATCCAAGCTGTGAGCAAACAAGGTCGAGGTTAGATCAGTGTAGTGGGTGGAATGAACGTCCGAAAGTGAACACACTTTCTTAAGTCCGCCAAAATAGTTGACTAACGAACAAGAGAACAGATTGTGGTTACTGACGATGAGAAACTTGATAAAGTCGGTGGCTGGAGCTGACGCTTCAAGTGTTCGGGCGTTCGCTCAGTTTTCAAGTAAACGTATATAACCTTTTGGAGAAAACTGTTCAACAATAATGCTTTCATTGGTAAATTTTTCTGCCGTAGTAAACTGTTCTCTATCTTTGTTAAGCAGAATACTTATCAGTGTTGATGATGAAACCTGGAAGTATTGATCACTGCAAATAACCTGGAAGTATTGATCACTGCAAATAACCTGGAAGTATTGATCACTGCAAATAATTTTGCAATAAACAGATCGCCTTAACTCAGGTCTTAACGTCTCGTGAATAATGCTACGTTGTTATTAGATTAAGTTGTACGGATGATTTTTAAGCTGAAGACCGATTAGTTCATCAAGTTATGAAATAGGCGAAAATGTTATCCATCAGTAGAAAAACTGAAATGTCTTTATCAGAGTTCTTACAATGTGGTCATAGAAATACTGTTCGAACTGCATTTCAAGGTCGCTTCAAGAGAAACGACAGCTGATGTTAGGCCAACAGAGCTCTCCCAATGCCGCACCATCAATCCTAAGAATTCCAACCGAACAGTTTCCTTGCCAAAAAAATGGGGTGACCAACATAATCCGGGGAAATGGATACAAGAATATTTGGGATTTATATATGACTACCCTGGAGTTCAACTTCAACAGAATACCTTGTCTTCGAATGCACCAAAACGTCGACCAGGATAACAATCAGTTTAAAAGAATCTTTCCCGTCATTTATTTGCTTGTGATTCGTTTAATCTTAAATAACGTTTGAACAGTGTTGTAGAATGGGATATTCGTTCACTGGTTTTAAGCCGCCCTGTATGTGACAAATGAAAGAGTGGTTAACAGTGCCTTGTCAGCGCGACTATCGTCTTGAGGGGGACGAAGGTATGAGTCAAAAGTGGGTCACGATGTATTGCTATTCCAAAGTGTTACGCAACGACACCCACGTGCAAGTGACGTCCAATACCAAGATGATGTGTTCGCAGATGCTGTGGATGAGCATGTACACGTTAAGGACAGACGACTGTCTCGTCCATGATTCTGATTGGTTAGTACTCTCTTTACAGCTAACAGTCTGACGTAATCGTCGTAAAACTATGCATTTTAGGGATCGCCACACGAGCTATAGAACGTTCTTACCACAGTAGCCACATGATTGAGTAGGCCGAACTATAACTGAAAAGTGAGGATGTGTTGACAGAGTACAACTAGAAACTGACCTATTCAATCCACAACGGTAAATTTAAATACGAGCTTGAATTGAATTTTGGGGATTTAGATTATTTCAAATTAAACACTATCCACATCTGATCACCGTCCTTGCATTGAGATAAGCCTTTCGGCCAGAACACTTCGTAAGAAGGCACTAAAATCGTGAGTTCATTTTTTAATACAAACAAATATTTGTCACAATTTTCATATCTACAGGAGGAAAAACATCCAATAGAAGATGCTTCACTCGCACACGAGTCCGGCAACCAAGATGTGTTGTATGCACCACATCTAGTCAATAACCAGTTAACTACAGTCTACAAGAATTCACAGATGCTGCCTCCAACACAACTAACTAAACCATGTACCGGAAGACGGCTATATGACAAAGTCTGTCCAATAAACAGTTAGACCAACGCCATTTTTCAACGAAGTGAGACCGGGGGAGGGAGAAAACACTGTCTGGTCAGTCAGAAAAAATCAAGTTTACCAAAGTTCACCGTTCAATCAGAATACATTCAGGGAATATACCGGTGTAATATGCCTGTACACGTTGCGCCAAAAACTAACAATATCATTATCTTCCCCAGTGAATAGCACTACTGCAAGACGCATGTAAGGATATCACAGTAATATAGTTACTACTCCAAAGCGTCAAATCGTTACCGAAGAGAATCCTCACATCAGGAATCAACTGCAATTATCGCGTGATACAGTTGTCAATACTACACAAATACGATGTTTAAGAATGTCAGCAAACCAAGTGGAAGAATCGCACCCCCCCCCCATAACTGTTATCGGCTAACGATAAAACGAGTACTTTCCCACGAGATCGCAAAGCACAACACCACCTGGATCACTCTGCAATCAGCAACGTCAAGGAGCCAGCAGTCCTGCAGATCATATGTGTTCTCAACTGCCCATTCACCTATTTGACTGAGACTCTCTTAATGATCAAGAGACAAGTCGCGTGCGTTTACATCAAATATCCTAAGCTTAACCAATGGCAATTCATCGGCAGAAGGCCAACTGTATCTGAAAGAAATTGTACCACTTTGGTTTTTTCCCGTTCATGTGCGTTCTGCGTCCGTGTGCCAAACACGCTTCTGTTCATTGTTCACTTGTTCAATACATTAAAAAGTAGAAACATACAAGTTTAGAAGTCAAGAAAACAGGTAATATATTGCATGATAAATCTCCTTTAAAACAGCTTCCAAGATTTCGTTGACTTTGACCGATTGTGTTCCGCCTTCTTTCTCCAGATATATTCATTACTATCTTGGTTGTAGGCCTAGAACCGATACTATGCAGTTCATACTATGAAAATGCGTTTCTGTATTTGGTCAAGTGCAGTGACAAGTCATTCAAAGTCAGTGCACCTGAATATATTGCTCGGTATGTAATGTAACCATACATGTACAAGGGTTATGCAAGTAAAGCCTGAAAAGTCTTAGAAACAAGTGATGTTTGATTCAGAAAATCACTAATTTTCGGGCTCACAACAACTGAGTTGAATTCTTACTAGAGTTGAGTGTTCGATGTGATCTTTTTGTCATGCTGGAAAGTTGCGATTCACGTTTTCCACGGATGCGTCTACTAGCACCCACCATAACACTAATCCAGTGGATATTGTCCTCGAAGAAAACAATACGATTATGTGAGACAAAAACGCTCCGTACAGCCCTTGAGTGACTATGGGGCCATACCAACCGAATCCAAACAAATACTCAGATACAGACTTAGATGATAACTTGTGCCATCGTTAAGTTGGGATACATCCCCAAAATCGCACAATAACCATAACAATTCCAACTGTAATTCAGCCTTTTCTGATTTTTTTTAAGCTAACATTCATCGTTTTTAATGCATGACCATGGATTTTCGCTGTTTCAGTCTTTCCCCGCCCTTTTTGACTGTAACCATTTGTCATTTAACAAGATCACTAGTCTGTTCCATTCTTGATAACGGTGTAATTAAGCGAATATTGACCGGGGGAGGAAAAGTTCATACTATGAAAAAGTGTTGGAAACGATTTGTCACCAGTCGCCAGGCAGTTCGATACGAAGGAGATGAGTTGAGCAGACATTGCAGCAACGAATCGTGCAGTTGAACTGAAACGTTAGCTTGTTAAACAGTCGTTTCTGATTAGTACGGCAAACAAATTGTTCTGTAATAATGAAAACTCCGATTTCATTGCGTTGCAGAGGAAACCAGATACGATCTGCTTGACACCTACATACCGCCTATTGAATGTTAGCTGTTACCACGTAGTTCATGTGGTGCAACTGCTCAAACATGAAACAATGGACAAGAAAATTACCGCACTGACAGAAAGCTGATGATACGTCCGTTCGGAAGAACAAGTGTTTGGAGCGCAATCACGTTTTCACTTCACATCTCCTCCGTATCGCGCTAAACGGATGCATTCGACAAATAGGACGACTAGTAACACAATTTCCATGACTTTTGTCTGTCAAGTTCTCACACCCTATTCTTCTATGTTTATCAACCTGCACACTTGTGGCTCGCAGTGACACTTCTATTCAATTCCTGGGAATAGTCCAAATTAGCCTTGATAACCGTTGTGTTTTTACGATGACCGATTTTGCATTGTGTTGGCCAACTTGCTAAACCTGGTTATCAGATCTTTTTTTATTGTAGTCATGGCTGGAATGATGATCAGACGGATGATGTGGAATAGCGGGATTAGGGATACACTAATGTGGCTAACTTCGACACGCGATGCTGAAAATCACTCCACAGGTCAACAGTATTAGGGCCATGTGTGTGTGTGTTCATTTCTGTTGAATCAAAGATTAAACTTAAACTTTTTAACGTACATTTCAGAATGGCATTACTGACAACAAATAACATCTTAAGTTAGCACGCAGTTCACTTGAATAAGTCGGTAGGAAGCTTGCCAAGAAAATTTAGCTGGCATAGCCAAGGGTCTAGGATACACTGAGGTTGATTTGTCTAAATGGATTTCCATACCAATAACCTGCTTGTTCGGTTCCTGGCCAAAACGAAAATAAAGCCACTGGCCAATTATGGCGAAAAACGTTGAAAATGATACTCGTAGACTAAAAAGTATTCAGAAAGGTTCCACTAAGACGCTGGATACTAAAAATCTGTAATTATTAGCTTTCGTTTAAATCGAATAACCACAAGTAGTAAGATTCGAGCTGCCGTTAAGCTGTTCAAAGACAAGTAATGAGACATACATCAAAGTCTGCAGATATGATAATGATTAAAACGTTTACAAATGCAGACAAACAGTACATGATAATGCTTTACAGCTACCTCTCCAATCGAACAAACGACAGTTTCGATCCAACTGAGAGAAAACATCAAGGTTCTCCTAACACGACCTCTTCACCGCGGCCACGTTGCACAGCCCACTATTGCACAGAGTTCAGGACTCAACTGATGTGAAATGTGTACTTTTGTCTTCTAGATATATACTGACGTTAACCATATAATCATACCACTCGATGTGGGCCAACTAGAAGATGGTATAAGTCTTCGCGTTACAGATCCAATGGATCAATCACATATATTGTGAACTTCTCCCTTGTTCAACAGCCAGACGTCCCTAAGGTGTGATATATACCAAAAAACCAGATTAATTTAACACATCCGCAAAATTGCAATTGATTATGAGAATAAATGAGTGAAATAGGTTCTAATAAGCATGAGAGAACTATCAGGTTAGTTGAAGCAATAAGCGAGAACATTTCAAACATGCACAATTCACCTGAATGTGTTCACGCAGCATGCGAATGATGAGCCATGTGTCGTTGACGGTCAGCGCCAGTAACGAGGTGATCCAGAGAAGAAAATACGCGTAGTTCAGGCCCCCTATGCAACAGTTAGTCCACACACAATGATGTTCAAAACGGAACACACACTGATCGCATCGAGCTGCCGTAGGTAAAAGGAATAGGATGATAGAGAACGAGCAAGGAAAAAAGTATAGAATCGTGCGCCCATCAGTCGATACGGTTGTTTTGTGCAAAAGAGAGACAACATCCAACAGTGATAACAACAGCCATGAACTAAGAAAATCTTTTTCAACTGTTCATACTGGTGTGAAGCACTAATGAAGTCACGCTACTTTTAAATTGAGTGGATGGATTTTGAAAAACTACGGCCAACTTGAGAGGCACTTAGAGTGTGAGAGACCAAACTGCCGATAAATCGATAACGAATCTGTAAACAAGAGGTGTTAGGTGAGTAGCAATGCCAGACGATGAAGAATGAAGAAGTTGTCAAATAGTTTTAAATAAAAACATCGCAAACATACTAGTGAGGTTTTGAGTAAGTTAAGGAAAATTGTGTTAATGCGGCTGTTAATGAGAGTGGCCGATGTTAACCGAGTGTTAGACGAACCAAAAAGGATGACGACCACCCGCTTTCTAAGTACAGTTAAGTGGCACGAAACCACTAAAACCACAAATTTACTTATCGACGGTTGATACAACTCGTGCATACATGCACACATAGATAGAGGGTCAATCACTACTAACGTTGTGACTTGAACTAGGATTCCTGTCAAAAATAATGAGAAACATTTTGTAAGCAATTTTACTAGACAAACAAATACGAGAATCAGATAGAATAAAATAAAATGTACGAATTGTAGCAATAGTGTTGACCGTAGTGTGTTATCATGTCGTACAGAGCTTGTAACCAGCACGTTGAGTTATCACGAAACTTCCCACCGGTAGAGCGATATTTGCTGGTTGTGCTAGACGGGACAGTCAAGGTCATCATACCTTGTGATTCTGTCGGACCTGTGGTGACCTCGACGAATAATGCCCGGAGCGGTAAGCATTGAGATGACATGTAAAAGTGGATGGTGACCGCATGAGGATTTTCTCTCCCCTGCGCTACATATTGTTATGGAGAAGGAAAACAAGTGGGGAATGACCAAACTAGCATTGTATAGACGAGTATTTTTCCCCTGTATACATTCTTAACTCAAGACTTCACAAACACATAAAACTAACCTCTGTCCATGTGCCCTTTGGTCCTTTACAGTCTGAAACTCAGTTACGTTGGCCCTTCCATCGAACACTGAGATTGGTGTTTTGCTCTAACGAGAGGGTAGTGTGGCAACGTCCTGCGGCGTGCTTGATGTCCATTTGTGTTGTTAAATGTGTAAAACAGATTAAGGATTATTCAGTCTTTGAGTTGTTGTTGTTGTTGTTGTTGATTATTTTTGTGGTGTTTGAGATAAGTGCCGTAGCCTTCTCAGAGGAACGGTTTTTCTGGTATCTGCCATCTATTTACACATTGTGTGTGCTTGGAATCTGATGCTGCTTCCGATTGTCCCATTGTCCACAGTACAGCAAGTTATGTAGATGCAAATCAACGTTGGCGTGAACCACCGCCTAAGAGTACTCTACAGTTATACGGGGTACGTGACTTGATCATCGCATGCAGCGTAGTCTTATGCTTTGACGAACTGATCAAAGTTTTGTGAAATACAGATGAGAAGACACTAGTTATGTACGTAAACCGGTTCACCTTCGTAGGATAAAGTTGAGAACATCCCAGCCTTCAAATTGTAAATTGAGATTAGAAGGCACAAAAAGCACTCCATATAGACCAAACCCGTCATCCATCTCATGCGACATTATCTATACGGCATATACAGAGGGCTTAAATAGAACGATGTCATCAGCTTATACCTGATAGCGATCAAATCATTAGATTCAAAAAAGCACTTACAGTATTTTTGTCCATGGTCAAGTCTAAGAGAAAGGGAGAGATAGAACACCTTGACGAATACCACTGATGGACAACCGAAACAGTCGCCCATAAACGTCCATCCTGCATAAAGGTTCAATTCCCAACTATCAAGTGAAAATGCTTCCTAGAGGCTCACCATTAGTGCGGACAGCTTTAGAACACAACATAGGTAACTTAGACGATCATTAGCTCTACAAATGCCACATCCGCTAATGATGTTGGCATCTATTTGGTCGTTACATAGACTTTGAAACTCCATTTTGAAAACCGGGATAATGGCTAATAGGCACCAAGCACAATATAGCTTCCAATTCTCAAAACAATCCGAAATTGCTAATAATAGTCTCAGCTTTGAAACAAACAATCCCCGAGTTTATACTTCACTCATCAGATTAGAAGCCTGCCAACAAACTCCTCGGCTTCTTCAACCTCATTTGGAAACATCATGATCAACTGGAAACGATAACTCATCGCAGAACCATTGAACAACTGATTCCCTTGAAGAGAAACACTGCATGATCATCCATAGTACAACGCACAAAAAGCTTGCCTATCTTCTCAACTATCGGTGTCTGTCAAATTTTAGTTTACAATAAAATGGCGAAATGAAAACTGGTTATTCACACACAATAGATCCGCCTCATTTACTGCTTTCAGAAGAGTTTATAGTCGCCAGGATGGTGTGCTTAACACTAGGATGATATCGTTGTCCACCTGTCCCCCTAGACAATGCAGAAGTTCGTCAGCTCCAGTGTTCAAACATTTGTGTAGACAGGCTAATAGGCAGTTGTTACGTTTACGCTAAAGATTCTCGTGAAGAGTATGTTGCCTTGCTGAACCGTGTATACTTCACCAACTGAAGTCCTCAAAACACCAAGGTCCTCGAGGTGGTCGCTAAAACAATACTATTATTATGATTATAGACAGAGGCGCAACTTGAATTCTCAGTTGTTGGTTACTGTGCTGGCATAACCCACAAAAAGGTACGGAGATATTCAACTACCTTAAATTATAACGCCAACTTTTTAGCGGTTTGAGGGTAATTTTATTCTACAGGGAAAATGGTTGACGACGCCGGATAGAATGCACAAGTCGGTTTCTTTGTATCAACAAATGCGATGCACGTTTCTGCAATCTTCTGCACGAACACAACTGTTTTCGAACAAGGATGCATGCATCCCATCCCTCTTAATCGTGGTTTATGTGCAAAAGTGTCGAATATTTGGACTAAGGAATATCAAGCTCAGATCCGAACTCAATCGAGAATCCATTCAACTGCACCACAGGAAAATCATTCCAAAGTAGACTAAGGTTTTGTCATAGAAGGGACCTGAAAGGCTCATTCTTGCAAGATTGGCGAACAGTGATGAAGCAGTAGAAAAATTATCGGTGAACAACACGGAAAAAGTCTAATACGTTTTTATAAAGAAAAGAGACACATTAACGGTTGTGAATTTCGAATTACAGCGCCGCATTCCGGAATGAGCTTACAATCATTTCACACAAGCTTTACGTTCTATGATTACTACGGATTCAACCTTATTGACTGTAAAATCACTTATAACAAACTTCAAATTTAAAAGATTCACGTACTTAGTTGAAAAAATAAGATTTGTGGAGGGGACATTCACCGAAGTAAGACAGAACGATGAATGCGCAGTGGTTAAATCACGTATGACCTTCGCTCACGTAACCACACGCTCGGAACTAAAACGCGGAACTTTACACGCTGAATTGAACGGGTAGACTGAGCAAGGGCTTACACAAACCCTAATGACATATTTGAACACTTTCCCACAATAAATATGTTCTGACCAATCTGGATTTTTCTTCTCCAAGGATTGCCAGAATAACACAGATGTGTTTATGGGTAATCAAGGCTTACAGTTAAACCGTCAAGTCCGGCGCACCGGGACCAAGACAAGACAAGAAAAATCGGTCCCAGCACTCTCAGATTCGAGGAATATTGATAACGATAATTTATAGTCAAAAGTTCGAATAGAAAATCGATTGAGCAGTGTTGCAGAAATTATGATCCAACAGATTTCGAAGTAGTTATTGTGGATGACTTGAACAAACAAGATTGCAAACAACAGCAACAGCAAACCAAGAGATCGGGTTTAAAACCTGCTAATTTTGTATGCATAAAATGAGAGCAGGACAACCTGATACCAATCGTCCCGAAAACTAACATAATTAACTTTTTGTGAAGAGCAGACTGCGTCATCGTTGTGTCAATAGCGCATTGAATCAGCACATGACGTCGGTCGACCGATAATATTGGTTGTTCGTTATGTTTCGTGAGAATTAATTAGGTAATCAACTGGCTGTATCCTAGTTTCCAGCACGTATTCAATTTTGAAAACGTAGAATGTTGCGCATCCACACTCGTGTCATGCTGCCAAGCCTAATTCGAACAACTGGGACACGTGGGCGTGGAGGTCAGCATAGTTTGGGAAGCAGTGTGTTACGCATTAAGCCTCGACATTTGTGTTAGTTCATTGTAAGCCATAATTCCGTATGTTCAGTCGGTCGCTAATAAGTAGCTGCGTTGATGCAACTGAAGTTGCTAAAACATAAGTTCCCCAAGCACTATGAGCTTCATTCGATAGAGTTCCCAAGTAAGAAATGCTCCCAAACAGATAGTTAGCAATCAGGGTAGGACAAAGTGGTGTTGTATCCGCAAAAAGAAGCATGGCCTACCGGACATCAATTGCATATGAAAACAAACCACAATAATTACGTAAACTAGTGTGCACGACTGACATACTTATACATCCATTACCAGCTACACAGAATTAGTTTCTCTGCTAAAGCAATCCCGACTGTCACTCACAATTTACAGTTTTCTGGGAGCTCAGCATCAACGTTAATTTCGAAGTGCATGTAGTTCATTTCGCTACATGCCATGTCATTCACAAGTAACACACATTAGTAGTTAGGAAGTACCCAACAAAATCTTTACGTTAGCCTATGCTACTATGGTTTCTATTCAGCTTATACGCGCAAAAACATTTGAATTGTATGAAATGGTCAATTAATAATTCAACAATTAACGAATCGAGTGTTTAGATAAGCAGATCACAAATGATTGTAAAAGTTAGAATAAATTATTCATATTCGTGAGGACGGAGATTTAATACACACATATATACATATAAACATGAGCAAAATACGAAACAGGATAGTTTGCACTGCACAACCTGCACGTAGCTGTTTTGCACTTAAAGTCCGTTACCCCCGGCTCAAACTGGCTGCACTTACATGTATGTGCACTGGCTGACTAAAGGTTCACCCAGCATGAATAACGAAATGTACTGTTGTCGTTTGTTTTGGTTCGTGTCGCTTGCAAGACTACTAGTTCTCACTGAATCTATTATATGACTCTCATTACTATGCCAACCTCAACGCAAGCCCATTGGGTTCGGTGTGCTAACTGGCACCCAGTCCTTCACTTCAGGAAATGCATTTATAAAAACGATGAGATAGGAAATTCAAGCAGAAATCCCAACACAAAAAGTTATGTTTTTTTCACGCATCGGAGCAACTGGAAGAAGCGTGTTCAGCTGGCAAGATTACAGTGTCAACGGTTTGAGTCCTAAGTACTCACGAAACTGTTCAGTAGGAAATACTAGATAGCCCATAGTGATTACGTCCCAGCCAACTGAAGGAGCCTTGAACAGATTTTCAAGTCGTTTCATAATATCGATTGCTAACTTTGGCCAGATTGATCGTTTGGCTAAGAAAACATCTTTGGGACCTCGTCAAACGCATCATTTCCAGAGTTACAGGATTGTGAACACTAACGCATTCAGAAGGCAATCTCTCGAAGAAATGGAAACCGAGAAAAACCAGCACAAAACAGCGCGAAACAATTAACAGACGGAAACAAAACGCCAATGTAGTAATTCTCATCTAAAGTGGGCCAGCTTAATACCGATATGTAGTAGACTAGAAATGTCCATCTTCTCAATGCAGCCCTCTGCTGCTGGCGTTTCCAGTTTTGTCGTTCAGATGGGTGCATGGATTTGTATCTGGTTTCAGCAGAGCCATGTAGTGGGGATGTGCTGCGACCATGGCAATCGAGTAGTCGAATAATAATCGATATTCAACATAGACCACCTAGACGAGCTACAAGCAAGAGACCTGCACGTTTTCATATCCTATAAAGCGATGCTGACTACCTGTGTTTGTTTAATGTGTCTGCGTCGAGCGCAAAAAACGACCTTTTAACGAGGAATATATGAAACCATTCTTACATTTGATTCAACTATTCTGCTACGATTATGAACTCACGTGCGTATAAACTCAAGGTAAAATGTTGTTGTAACAACGACGACAATTATGACCACCGATTTCGGCTGCTTTCAAGCACAACCGCTTCTTAGGCTTATTCAGAATACCCTGTCTGCCCTCAACCCTACGTCATACATTTCTCAGCAACTCGTATTATCAACCAGTAAGACAGCACACACGTACAAAGTGGATGACGTCAACTTCTGTCTTGACGTCCTACTATGAAACTTCCAGATGCCTCCTTTAATCAGGCTAGTAGAGTCCAAGACAGTAGTACCCAATTTGCCGGTATATATATATATATATATATATATATATATATATATTCAGCAAGAAATGAAGTGTGTAGTGAGGGGATGAGTAGGAATCTTAACAGAACATCGTCACGCTTCAAAAGTGGGTGAACTTTGCCATGACAAGTCACACCGTTTATTAATTTTACCCTGTTCATCGCACCAATAGGCTACATTCAAATGATATCATCACCTCATTCGATTCGGACGAATGCCACTTCGGACGCAAACAATCTTAAACAATCCTAGCTGAAAAGCTGAAGGACAAGAAAAGATAAAAGCCATTTAAATTACAGCGCTGCATTCTATAGGACACGAGTATGATGTTGGACTCGTTAAATTTTTTCTACTTTTAGTGCTACACAAAATCGACTTCTAGACAAGCTAACGTCAAAGGGCACCAGAGTTTTAGATGTGCGCTTGTACTACTTACGCAATATCAGTAGCATAATTGTCAATATTATTTATTAAATTACTTACCGCAATGCCTTGCTCGAGCGGGGATCACGTGAGAACACGGAACGCATTCTTTGGGTGTGTACACAACGTTGTCATAACTATATATTTGCGAATATACTTGTATATTGCCCACATTGATCACTCCTGAAAATAGAATAATTGAAAGCCACATAAATGATCGGTGAAAAAGTAACTGCCACTAGGTTAGTCTCAGCAGAGTGCACATGCAATTCATGTTGCACTACATTTATTAAAAACGAAACTAATACTTGAGTTACGGAGAATATTCTAGAGGTGATCTACGGAGTGGTTACGGTGGAACAGGATAACCCAGAAGCAGGCCTGTTTATCAATCAGCAAGACTAGAATACTGTAGGATCAATCTTAATCGTCGACTAGAAAGCATGCTAATTGATTCCGCATTTAATCAAATCAGCAATGACTCCGGATCCCTCCATTTCAACAAATTGGTAACCACGTGTCTTTCACTGTGATTTTTCCCCTTGTTATTGGTTTCAATTCTTTTTGGTTGAGTTTCGTCTATCACCTTCAAGGACTTGATGAACATTAGTACATGTTTGCACAAAACGGTAGATAGGTTGGTCGTCAAATGGTGTACTATCAGGAATCCTCCAGTTTTGCCCACTTAATGGCGGCTGGAACGCCCTTCAACGGTTAGTGATCAGCGTCCTGTTGGTACAGCATTCGAAGAAATCGCTGCATACATTCCTCATGGTGTATCCGATAGCGGTCTCCCTAAAACTAATGAAATCTAACTTCAGAATCAATACTAAGTCTGATAGTGAAACGAATGGCTGACTTCAGCTTGACTACCCCCCGTTTAGTTCTGTCTACGTTGAACGGGGTTCACACCTAGTGACCGTGAGCCCGATGTGGAAGTGCATTATCTAACGCACTCATTCATCTACCGTACAATCGGTAGAAAGAGTTTTATGATAAGTTGAAGGATAAATCAACACTGTTTGCCAGGACACTCCAGTTTAACCTTAGATAAATGCTGACTCATTGATGGTTTGAACTGTCCATTTTTAATCTGTTTACAAGTGACCTACATTTTCGTTTCCAAACTGTGGTCAAGATTTGGTAATTAGAAGATTGATTTATAAATCAATGTGGCCGAGCCCAAGTGAGCAGTTTGTCAAGCACATCTATTCATTGTTCACTTGAATGGGGGCTACTCTGATTATGCTTATGTGAGGAAAAAAAGGAAACCTAAGGCGAATATCGTTTTCGTTGATTATGGATGACACAGAAAGAGCTAAACCGGACATACTTATAGTGTGGAGATTGAGTAGTCAAATGTATTGACTAACACAAATGTTTAACTAAACCGATGGCGACCAAGTGTTCCTAGTGGCTGTCTGTAATCTACAGAATGTCCTCCACTAGGTATTCCACCCTCATACACTGTTTTTATCCACAACTCTTTTCATATTTTCATATCCCTTAATAATCTGACCGTTAACATACGATTCGAAATTTTACAAACAATTTTTTTTATTCCTCTCACTCCGAAAGCTCGCTACATAGGTATATCGTGTTATCCGTTACGATGGCTTCCAAATGGTGATTATCCGAATGTTGTGCGCCACTCTGTCGCTCGACAAGTGGACGGAAAGGGTGACACTTCCATTCGGGTCTACACATTCGTCAGTTACACATAGCGATATTCAGATTCATATGAAAGACTTGCAGGGTTGTGACAGTGAACACTTAGGAGACTGATAAGAACGGGACGCATAACAGCTACGGCTAGTAAAACACGACGTCTACGGGTTCGAACTGCAGTCCGACAATCTTAACCTGAGCATATGACCACAGCCAGGACAGACTATCGGTCGAACAATGAGCATACTTCCTCCCAAGCGACAGAAGACGAAAAGCTATAGACTGGAATTGACATGAGATTCAATGGGATTGCATCTCACGGTATGTTTGTTTGAAACGGTGAATTAATCATGTATTTCTATAAGAATTTATGTAAATGCAGTGATCAACTCTTAGACAGAATTTCTTTAAAAAGGAAGAGTGATTCTGTCCTATCCCGAAGTGTATACCACTAAAACCTCCTAGAAAGAACACCACTAACGGGGGAATGTCTTTTTTTAAAAAGCATCCATAGCTGACAGAAAAACGACGTCAGCATTCTTATTTCTTCAGGCCGATAAGAATCACCCCACGTTGAACACCACTTACATCAGATCGCAACCTTCCCATTCAAGCAGACTTTCTAGCTAGCCTCTTTCGAAATGGAATGTATTAGGTAAAAAGTTGGTGGAACCGCAGTAACTTTTTGAGCCAACAAGATACGGATGTAAAGTATTTTGAAGCCAAAGATCGAGGAAATTAAGTGAGAAGGGAATTATTCCCGGCTCAAACTTGCAAAATAACGTCACAGTGGCCTTCGATAAAAAAACAACGAGGTGTATTCTTGAGATCTCCAGGGTCAACACAGACGGCTGTTTGTAAAAGCCGTTTGGTTACAGAACGAAGCAAGCCGGAAGAAACGTGGGCGTGGAGAAGCCAACTTTCGTGAGATCACCGGCTGGCTTCATAAGTTTCAGTAACATGATATTGTACATTGGTCTCTGCCTCAAAATCAACACTTTTAGATCGGCTGGAACAACAAACAGTGTTATCGCTATAACAGAAAGG
>LUCH01001892.1:3788-80005 GCA_013368495.1 Paragonimus heterotremus
TAAGAGCGTTGCAATGAGAAAAATCAGCTATACCTAAAAATTGTCCACATTTGCACTTTTGTTTGGAAAAATGTGTCGACATTTTTTTCGACAAAAACTTCATGTTTACTTTCCTCATCGATTCTACGTCCTGAAAACTCTTCCGTCGGAATTTCCGTGGTGGAATACACATCCTTTATGGCAGAAACGCACAAATTCCTTGTGGTTTTGTGGATACGATTGAATTTGCAATCTTCGACAACGTTGCGTTTACATTGCATTGTACACGAAATATCACGGTAATTCTTAATGAAAGCTATGCCGCCACGGTGGTTGGTTAATTATTCACTTGAATTGTACGTTCAGCTTGGTTCATTCATAGTACTTCCAGTATAAAAGGAAATGAAATTGAAAAAGAATGTCAAAAATGAAAGAGTACATTAAAATTAACACCAGCATTCTTGTCATAACATTCGCATACGCAATCGACCACGGGAGTGCATTTCCTTTCGTACACGAATTATTGAGAAATTCCAATGAAATACAGGTGACCTAAAGTGTTAGGAAAATGGTAAATGAGTAATAATAATAAATGATAAACATAGATTGTATATATGTATATACATACGTGTACATACATATATGTATGTGTATACACATACGTATGCCCATGTAAAATATATATACCACACATTCCGGAGAAAACATACGTTTTTATATGTATATAGATCCATATATGTATTCATATATGGAATTGTTAGATATCATACAAAAATTTCTTTTAGTTCCATATATATGCATAATATGTACGTATACATACATTATATATACAAAAAATGAACTTGTATATGGGAAAACACACTACTACGTGTATCACTTATGTAAGCAGATGTTCTCTCTAATTCAGAATATTTTGGTGCATCCATATACACACCAACGTAAATCTCTCCACCTCCACCTAGGAGGGCAAATTACTCAATGAGAAAATTGCGTTTTTAGGTCAATCGGTATATTATCAAGCCTTGCAAAATCAAATTTTCGCAAGTACGAAAAGAAAAACGCTCCCACCGATCACAACAACAGCAGCCATACCAGTTATCGAAAATTAACTACGAGAAATTGGTTTTTCATTAAGGGTTAGTTAAAACAAACAGATATGAGACTTTGACGCAGATTTTGACGATTTCAATTTCTGCATCAGCTACCAAGCCACTAAAATGATTGATTGCAGGAAAATAATTTTCTCTAACACGACAGTTCGCTAACTCACGTTCTACGGCTAGCATTCATGCACTTTGCTTGCTTTGGCTTACCGGATGTTTTTTTCTGATAACGTCCATCAGCTTGTGTGTGCTGAATTCAGTTCGTTTGCGGACAAATACGAGTTTCAGCATCAAACATACAGGCCACAACACATTCAATCCAAACGTGATGGCCGAAGTGGTAGTCAAGAATGCCAAATGACTACTACAGATTGCCCAAGAATCAGAGGAAGACACATATCCGATGCTTCCGAAAATAAGGGGCATACCGAGTGAGATTATTGAATAGGGTGCAACAAAGCGGATGTTCGGGAGAAGAACCCGGACAAAATTGACGACGGCATCCGAACTGTTACGCTATGACATATTAGACGGGCCAAATGTTTGAGAGAGCCCACAACGACACATAATGTAACAAAAATGTACTATGGTCCTGGGGCTCGTAAACTTACACGCTTTAAACCAGGAGATAAGGTGTGGGTCCAATGTGTTTCCGTTAACCCGAAAAAGTTAACACGCGGTGTGGTGGTCAAGGATCGTGCGCATAAGTCATACGATGTTGAGATGGACGGAGTGATGAAAAGAAGAAACCTGTGTATTTGAGAGAGCGGACGTCGCTGGAAACAGAACCCGTTACGCAAGTCATGACGCGTATTCAAGAACGAGAAGTAGTCAAACATATGAAGAGGGAAGGGGTTTAGTGAAACTGTACTGGAGCGGTTTTTTGACTGGAGGGAGTATAGATAATCGGTGCCCGCATACAAGTTGCTGCAGACGAAATAATAGTAAAACTGGCGCCAACCAATCGCAGACGGCAATCTGTTGCTCTTGAGTGCGTATCTGTTTCAAACAACCAGGTTGCCAGATACAAGGTTGTGGAACAACACAGCAACAAACTGGCCAATGAAAGCATGACGATTGCCCCTCAATATCCGCTGCGAATACTGTTGCCTCCCTATAAAAAGGTACTGATTTTCTAACAAATTGGGACTGACAGGTGCCACTCAGATTCATGTTTTTATTCTTCTCTGTTGGGTAGTTCAGTACGCGAGAAAACTCATATTGCGTTGGACGTGTTTTGTGGAAGAACTGTCATTAGTAAATCGTTCATTCTATATATTTACCCCGTTTTCGATCCAACCGTCGAATAATTGTGGGCTGAGTTGATGCGGTAGTTCCAGAAGTACGGGGATGAGGTAATTGATTCAGCTCAACTGGACGGTATCCACACAGTAGTGATGACACCCCGAACTAAGCAAATCAATTTTTATCTCTCGGGCGCAGTTGTGTATCTCTCAATCAGCTACGCAATTAAACAACAGCAGTTGGAAAGATGTTTCTTGTGGTGGTTATCACTGAACCCATTTCTCATTACTGTTGTTTGATCACATTGTTGACAATAGGCTGTAGACTTGCACTCGTGAGATAAATACTTAATTTGCTCAGTGTGGGACATTTTTGGAGGTCAAACTTCCCTTCGACTGACCCTGCCGCGTTCTTCCCCGTGAGCCCACTTAACTAGAAGCCTGTTATCGTTGTTCACACAACCCGCGTCAAAAAGTATTAATTTCTCCACCCTGCCTCCCTCAGTCGTTAAAAATCACTCAACTACCCGAAGACCCATTGCTGTCTGTCAATCTCCCCCTCCCCGTGGATACGGCCTTCCTATTAGCCACCGTGAAGCTGTCGCTGACTAACCGGTCTGCCCGCATACCGGTTTTAACCGATCCAATCGCATTTCGTCGGTTTGTCGCTGCCTGTCGGCCGCCTGCGCTTGCACTCGTCGTGCCCCTTGGACCCTTGACGGCCCATTGCGGTAAGTTATTGTCTTATCCCACGAACGCAAGCGATTTGAGGTTTGTTCCTTGCGATCCATTATATTGTTTATGTCAATTGTACCACGATCCACAGCGACTTGACTTGGTTCTGATATTTGGCATCGTTGGTTATACGTGCTTCACCCAACGTTTGTCGGAAGAACGTACACTCAGTCTGGAATGCTATCACTATTGCGTCGAAACTGGCTGTAGGAATGATACAAGTAAATAAATCCATTTATGTATTCTTGGAATTATCGGAGTTGGCGTCGCAGACATGTGTAACTTCTCACGATGGATTCCTGTCCGCTCGAAATTTCTAATATTCTTGATTCGTCGAGATAAATCAAAGACTATTTGAAACGCTTCGAAATATTGCGTTTCACGGGCAGATAGCCGAAAGCGGGAGATGGCAGCTCAATAGCTCACCGTAGTTGATAAGTTCCGTTCTTTAATGGGTCCTCTTCAGCATCATTCTCGAATCACTCCTAATTTTGCTGATGATGTAAAACCTTTATTTGATCTCCTTTCTCGAAATGTTTTTGTTTAGGCTGACATAAATGGGTGGACTCTCCGAATTCTGTTGAAGTCTTTGACTTCCGACGCAGTATCTCCACAAAACTACCATTAACGTTGATTACAGATGCGTCAATAACGGGTACTGATGCTGTGCTAGAACAAGAGGGCCGTCCCGTTGTTTGCAGTTCTAGACACCTTAGTTTAACTGAGCGTGGATATACGCAAACACAGAGAAAAAGAGCTGGTGATTTACTTGGCGATCATCACACCTTACAAATACTTGCTCAGTGCTACTTCACCATAGTTACTGATCATGAGCCTCTAAAATTCATCCATAATCTTAGTACACTCGTTACTATCCCTTCTGCAGCCATGTTTCGGCTTGGTTGTTTGTCTGCAAGGTGTAGGCACCTTGGTGTAGAATTTTTGATTATAGACGAAGCCACTTTTTTTTTTATTGTGGTTAAGTTCCTTCCCGTCCTCCCCTTTTTTCGTTCTTCTTCGTAGGGTTGATTTTTCCCTTTCTTTGTGGTTGTGTGGCAGTTAAGTATCAGTGCAAACCAGTGGTGGTTGCGGCGGAGTGTTGCTTTGGCTGCGTACTTTTATAACATCCAGCACCGTAGTGCAAAATTCATTTTTGATAGTGACTAATTATCTCGGTATACTGGCTCCAGAGAGGGTGATGACTCCGACAGTTTGCTTACAGCTACTTCCAGTTTCTTGTTCTGGTTTGATTCGTGACACCCAAAAACACTGCCATACAATTTTTACTTTATTACTTACTGTTTGGAACCGTGGTGTTCAGCGAAGATTTCCTGAAGTCTGAAAACGTCGAGATGAACTCTCTGTTACTGTAGTGCCCAGCGATCGTGTGGCTTCTCTAAGGATCCAGGTTGCAACCGTGGTTTCTCGCTTGCCTGTTCTGTACGCAGGATTCTGTGTACGCTCGCTATTGGAGGCCCGATACGAAATTAGTGCCGATTTCTTCAGTCGTGCAACCAATTGTACGCAGCGAATGCCTGCCCTTTTCTTAGCGACTCATCTATTATCCTATTCTTCAAGTTCGTTTGACCCGAACCTTCTTGAGCGTTGTTTAACGCACTCGAAGTTTCCACGCATTTTTCGCCTAGCACTCTTTTGAGTGCCGCCGGGTGGGCTGTGGTCCACCTCGCGCTTCTTCTCTTTCTCCTCTTGGTTGCTGCCGTTGATCCCAGGTTAGGCTAGAGCTGACCACTTATCGTACTTCCAAACATTGCTGGAAATGTGTGGTTTGTTTCTAAACCCCATTGCGTTCCGTAGTTCGATGTCTGTTAGAACTACGTTACGATTGCTCCTAAGGAAAGGCGTATTAAATTGTTAATTGACGAGGGCCTCTCCCAAACCCATTGAACTATTGTGTCTTGATGGGAGACTTGTTATTCTTCCCACCTTACGATCCACGGCACTAGTTGACGTACACTCCGGTCATTTAAGAACAGAAAAAATGGAATCATTGGCCCGCCTGACTTGTTGGTGGTATGAAGTGAACGCTGATGTATGTAACATTTCTAAATGTTGTGCTCCATGTGTGCACAAAACGCAATCGCGATCATCAAAATGGACACATTTGCCAATGACTTGTGAAGACTGGCAGCGAATACATACTGACTACTGTGGCTTATTCTTGCATAAGTACTATGCCTTCATTGTCCTTGATTCGTACTCACGTTGGCCGGAAGTTTATTTTGCGTCGTCAGCAACTGAGGACCTCACTTTGATTGTATTGCAGAAAACGTTCAGTCAGGAAGGAGTACTATGTGTTTGGTCGCCGACAACGGCACTCATCTCGCTGCGCATAAGCATAGAAACCGACTGAGTAAAGTTGGATGTCGACATCTGCTCACTGCACCAAGACATCCTCAATCCAACGATGCCCCTGAGAATTTTGTGCGTATTCTGAAAGGTGCGATCAAGTCTATCAACCCGTCTAATTTTGGAGAACTGGAAAGTGGTGTGTATAACGTCTTGATGTGGTATCGAAATTATGGCCAGTCGGCAACTGGGGGCAGTCTAGCTAAGCTTTTCGAAAACCTCGTTCTCCGAACCAACATGCTTAGTTTGAAATTAGCTAAAGTTTTGTATCATCGTGGCAATGACCTTCGATAATCTCGGGGACTTTTGCCTAATAACCTGGGTATTCGAATGTGTCGCATACTTGATTTAGACGATGGATCCGTCCATCGCAGACACATCGATCAAGTTGTCTATAATTAACACGTTTCCACCCATAGAGCGCACATTAATAACACCGATGTTTCTGAGTTTGTTCCAGGTTCACGTCCTTCGGCTGAAGATGCTGTTGAGAACGAACCACCGCATTTGCGACTCTCTGAATGCCTCGAAAATAAACAACACATAATCTGTAACAATCCTGGCTCATTTAAACCGTGGCAGATATAACGACTGTCACTAATCCTATTTCTCATCACTGTTGTTTTATTACAGTTTTAGCAATTAGCTGTAGAATTTTTCCCCAGGCTACATGACTTAAGTTATGATCAACGCCTAAGTGCGCAGCATGCGTTCACACTAGTAGCTGCTCCGTCCAGCCGACTTAGGCTATTATCAACTTTGACAAGGAGAACGCGAGAAGGATTAGGATAAACTTGTAGTCGGGCCGTTGAAAGCATTGATGAAGATATTGATGTTCAATTCTGACGAAGAATTAGAAAAAATATCGATAACCATCAATATAGTCCACAACCGGCGAAAACAGACCAACAGCCATCGAAATTACAAGCGTCCATGATATGAAGACTCAACTGTTGTAGCTGAAATGGTACAAGTGAGAATCGATGTTTTCGTCGGAGGAATAACGACCATCAAAGTTTATCATTATCTGTTAGATAAGTGAGTATTGCTTTGCATACATATGCAAGCCACATTCAAGCACAGACAATAAGCTATAAACAAAGCAATACGCACGTTTTTAATGATAGAGTGGGACATGTTACCCAGGTTTGCACCATACCGTAGATGTAAACAACCACGTGATAACGTAGACCGTTTCCTACCTAAGATACTATCAGGGAAACAGGCTAATCATAAAATTCAGGTCTATAACTAACCTACAAACGTGGTGGCATAGCATTCATTAGAAATTACATTGATATTTAGTGTACAATGCAATTCGAACGCAACATGGTCAGAAATTGCACATTCGAATATATCCCCCAAGCCACGCGAAACTGAGCGCTCGTGCGCGGCGAGAATAGTTATTCCACCATGAAAATTCCGATGGAAGCATTTTCAGAACGCCAAATCGATTACGGACGTCAACATGGTGCTTTCACCGACAAAAGAACAGTTTTCTCAACAAAAGTGACGATATGAACAACTTTTAGGTAAAGCCGATTTTTCTCATTGCAACATGACTATTATACTCAGCAAACTCTATACATTTGTCCTGTAATATGCATTTTAATATTCCATGAAAAGTTCCAGAAATTTCTATTTCAGCCTAAATGGCCGTTTCCGGCTCGTTTCGGACTGGAAGCACCATACCGGCGAACTACACAATTGCCTTAACTCATGCTTCACATAGCCCGGTACACACGTCAATTTTGGCCCGGAGTCGGCCCGACTTTGGCAAGAGTTGGCAAAGAATCGGATCTGAGCAGGCGTGCAATAAAATCCGGAGCCGGCCCGACTCTGGCCAGAGTCGTTACGGAGTGGGCCAGAATTGGATCCCAGTTTGCCGGAGTGGGATCCGAGTAGGCCAACTACATTAACGGTACCTGTCTTTCATTCTTGGTTATTCGCCTCAATCACTGAAGCAGTCCGAATCTTATGTAATTCAACGCTTAGGAACTACTGACACGCGCAAGTTTCACCGACTTCTCTTCTCAGCGATCAATCTTATCTGGCAACTAACTGGCAACCCAAATTAACAGGGTCATTTCCGTAATGCAGCACCTTCAAATGACCTAACGCGGACCGATATAGAGATGGACAACGAATGCATCGGATAACTCTCCAGATTGATCCTACAACGGACATACTACCATAAACATCTTCCACGCAGAAATTAACAGCGAAACGATAAGTACCGCGATGAAAACAAAGTATATGTATATTTAAGTTGGAAATTTGATAGGATACAAGAAGTAACAACAATTACCAACCGTTTCCGTTAGAGTTGAAGGCATTTCCGAATCCAGCATTCTGTATGCGAAGTCCGAAATGAGCAGAAAACCCTCAAGAAAAAAACCACAAAAATTGAGAAAACAATGGGCATGAAAAGAATAAAAACTGGAGGAACACAAAAAAGAACGCTAAAATTTCATGACAGTAGTTTCTGATAGGTTAGGGGCAGACATGTGAAGTCATAACACGAGTCAACAAGACTTGTAACAGACAGGACTCCTCTATGTTAAAATCTGAGGTACACCTTTTTCTGGTGAATGTACCCCCGGTGGTGGCAGTAGTTTCAGGGAACTTTGAGCTTTATTTTGACATACATATTTGTGTTTATCCAATTCTCCTGGGTCCACACGGATAAAAGGGAATATATCACACAAGTTTACTGGCACTTTTATTTGGCGGGTTAACTGCAACCAACCTCAAGCATGCATCCACGATACACCGCACCGGTTCGTTTTTCCCTGGCTTCCCCCTCCACGATTGTCTTTGCGTCTTCCAGCTCCGGATTGTTCTTTTAATCAAATGACCCTCGTAAGTCTAAAGGTTTTTACCCATTTCCGATTAGTCTCTGAATATTGACATTATATCTCCCATCCCCCCCTCTGGTTGGCTCCCTGAAACCACCTCATGGGGAACGAGCGGCTTCAGTAGCGTGATACGCAGCTTTAGGTCAGCGGCCGTGAAGGAATTCGCGTTAATGGAGAATAACCTCACTGCGTCAGGGATAGATGAGGCTGTTACCGTAGTATTCACCATAACTATTGAACGAAATGTTGTCCACAGAACTCACGTGAACCTCGCAGTTCTTGTATTATCTCAACAGATGGGATTAGACACGTCCTACCTGATCATATTCCTCATCTTCAATTTAAAATAAACATAACAAATTGAAGGACTACTAGATTTCTTTAATGAAATAATTTCATTCTCCAGTGTAGCAGGGGTTGTAATCGGGGGAACACCAACAGTGCTGATGCCAACTCGTAGACGTTCCCGGTGTATTCGACGATATATAGTGGTACGACAATACACCCTTCGCCCGGAACTCATGGTACATCGAAAGTTTATTAATCAGGTGGCTTCAGGGAGTATGAAGTTCAAAAAATCAAACACCTAGGTGAAACTTAGTCTTTAGGTCAGTCTTTGGCATGTCTTTACTGAATAATAAATGTAGGTTATATCACGCATACATTCCAAATGACACGACATATTGCCATCTAAGGTTATCAATAAAACATCACAAAAACAATAATGTGAAAACGACCAAGCCGGAGGCACGTGGCAGTTAAATGAGACAGAGCTATCGAACTAGCTTGGGTGAACAAAATTTACACTCAAATTACAACCACTTATTCCGTAGTCGGATATATCTACTACAGTGAAAAACACCATTCTTAACTTATTCATAATCATTATTCAACCACAGAATTAATTCCAAGATAATGTGCCATTCACCGAAGTTTCTCATTTTTGGTTGGTCAGTGGAGTAGAAAAGACAGGCCAGCGCCTATCCTACTACTGGTCAACTTGGCCGAGTCGGCCACGTGTTTACTGGGAGGGCGGACAGCGGGCTAAAACAACAGCAGCTCTATCAGTGGCTCGAAGATTACATAACTATTTACAACACAAGCAATTGAAATGCAAAATTCAAAATGTTTGATGAAAGCAAAATAACGTTTTGAACAATTTTTATGATAAAGTAGATATTTTCACAATAGAGATGACACACTGAACAGCGATCATGTACAATCCATGTACACTGCCCCGTGTTCTGTTCGCAGTCAACATGGTCCAATGCCGTGTTTCAACACGTGTGCTACCTGGGTTGACAGAAAACTGTAATAGAAATAGAATGAGGTGACTTTATAGCTTGAGGATATGCGTGGTCATCGCATGGATAAGGAAACTTCTGGTGAACCAAATCCGTCTTGCTGGTCCTCAGAGATTCCGCGTCTTCAGAGGAGGTTATCGTCAAGGAAGCTAATTCCGGAAATACGTAAGAATAAGTGACAGCCTCCACTAACCTTTACACCCAAAAAATAAGCACGCAGAGAACGTGTGAACGGTGATATAATATATGACCGCTAGCCGTTGAGAAAAAGTGTGTTTTCTGACAGGTGTTTCAAATGTCAGGTGTGTGCGTACGTTTGGAAGTGCAAAGGGCGTGAAGAACAATGGATGTGAACTAAAAGAATCCGTACAATCACTACATACCTGATGCGCACATGAAACTGAAACTTAATCGGCATATACGGAATTCGTTTAGCAGCATTATCCGCCTCTGAGTCTCAGAAGCAATGGTGTATGAGTAATCAGAACTACCATGTTGTTATATTCTTTAAACTACGGTTATCAGCTCCAGCTCCTAAGAAACGCAAGTATGTTTCAATTAGTCTATAATGCTCCCATGGAACACTAAGCAAAACCCACAAGAGAATGTTCCCAGGGTGCTCACAACGACTTTCAGCCAAACGATAAGTCGCTAAACACAATATATTCTAACGATAACATAACAAACAGAAGAGGCTGTCACTGAAAACTATTTACTTTTATCAGTCTGACATATTTTTACGTAAAAGTAAAACAATAAAGCAGACAACTAACAAAAATACAAAATAGAGATTATAGGAAAACGAGGGCAACCCTTGAAATTTCACCAACCCATCGAGATCGGGAAGTGATACTCTTATCACCCTGTTTCCTCAAACAAACGGATGATGGATACATCAATAAGCTTTAGTGCAGAAACCAAGTGCAACTCGGGAGCCTGAGTAACATATGGAGCGATAATGGCGCGTGTAGGATCGAGCGAACCGACGATAACCGGTTGAGAACAATACAGCGGGTGGACAAAGAGTATATTGTTGACTTGCGAAGTCAACTCGAGACTAAACGGATACAATTAAGAAGCGATAACGGAGCGGAGCGACAAGCGTGCACGCAGCGGGGTCGTACGTTCGAGTGCGCGAGGGACTTGTCGATATCTATAATCGTTCAAACAAATGTTTGAGTACATACAAAAATAAGAAACAAGAAGAGTACGAATGACACTCGTAGCTGTAACATGATTGACAATAACGAATAGGGCCTATACAAGCGCGAAAGTGCAACTGTCCGTTGCAGGCCGAGGCAAAGTAAACAAGTAGGCAGGCGTTCATCATTCGCTCGAGAACAGCTTAAAACGTCTTTTCTGAAGAGCAATCGAAATATAACCCCTACAGGCGTCAAACTAAAAGAAGGCTGTAGAAATGGGTAACAAACTATATACTCCCAACGACGTTTGGAGATATAATAAGTAGTTATTTCTAGTCTAGCCTGGGATGAACGGTAGCATCTGGAAAGGAATGGGGAGAGAACGCGAAATGGGTATCGGCACACTCGACCGTATCCAAAAGTGATCCAAGTGGAAGGTCCCTAGAAACTTTGAGTACGTTGAACAACACGCAAATAGGTGTAAGCAAGACGACCCTGACAAACAGGCTAACGGATGAATCTCTAGGAAGAAGGCAACCATTTGCTGCATGCAGTTGATTGTGTAACTGAAAAAGTGACACTAATTTTGCAACAGACCTGTTATAGCAGACATGTACAGAAACATGGGTAAGGAACAAGAAAAGCGGAAAAACATGATCGTGGCCGTGATCTTTAGAGAAGCCACACGATCGGTGGTACTACAGAAATGGGTTCCCGTGAAAAAGATTAGTTGTGGAGAAAATGGCAAAAGAATTGAAATAAAAATCAAACACTGAATAAGACACTGAAAAGCGTGTAATCATTAATGAGTGCTTAATACCCAAAAGGCAGAGGTGATCGTAGAATACTTCTATAAGTAAATCTATGATGCATAGTCATTTTCAGGAGCTATGGGTTTGCAAATTGTAACAGGTAGGTAAAAGATTTTCACGGTAATTTTCAAATCGAGTCCACCAAAAGTAACACAAAAATACACATTTTTTCCTACCTAAATTCACCACCGGGGCCGTGACGTCTTAACCTTATGACCAAACACTTTCCGACAGAACTACAACTGTATACAAATGGGCCTAAGTCCAAAAGTGGAACGTTTGCCACTGGCATACCTCCCACATCACCACACACGGCCAAGGTGATCAGGATATCAGAGACCTCCAATAAACCCTTGCCTTTCACACAATTAAATTTCCTGACATAGACATACAAAAAAAGTTGATCTAACTAAGATAATATACGCTGATCAGTTGAAATCACCAACCGCTTCAGACAACTGTATACAAATGTGTGCGTTAGTTAACTCTTTTTCTCTCTGGAACGAAGTGTGGGAACTTTGGGAACCTGTCGACTCGATAAAACCCAAATTTACCGGTACAGCGGAGACGTAGCTAGAATCCTGGTTACCCGTCCTTCTTAACGAACAGGTAAACAGTAGGGGGGCGAAGAAGTGGTAACCCACATTACTACCGAATTACATACAACCATAAATGGAAACCCGACCTTGCCGCCACTAGACGACTTTATGGGGATAATTTTCAACAGATCTAAGTTGGAACGTCCTATCAATCAACGCAGACTCGTACGGAAGAGTACACAACGTCATCAGACGTGTAATAATTAGTTTCGTACCATATTATACTTAACGCCCAGCCTATGAGTTGTCCTGACATAAACCCTAATTAACCATCTAAACAGAGGGTTTGCGTGACTCAGCGAGGTGTGGCTGTTGTTTATGTCACACTGAGGACATGCTGACAGCATGTGCAAGTTAATAAGCTCGACTGTAGAATAACCGAACATCAGCGACATCTTCACTCTGCTTCACAAACATTCTTGACCATTTCCAACCAGTGTAGTGAGGACGAGCGATCCCACTAAACTACTCAAATAATTGCTATTCAGTAGTGAGGCAAGGGCATAGAATTTGACAATGAAGTCATCTAAGGAAAATACAAAAAAACATTGGAATGCATCCTGGTCTGAAATAGTTCTCGACAAAAGCAGAAATTGAGTAGTGGCGACCGTGGCAATCGGAACGTTTGGGAACCAAGGTTGCATGCAAATGAGTGGATTTATTTGTTGCCTTGTTAAAACACAACCAATGTATTGGTGCTCCGAATAAACAACCTTTGCGCCATCCGCGTTGCCGGGTTTCTACACCAGGAATTTTGTTTAATCTTCTTAAGTTCACCGGTTTAATATTTTTCAGCCCACATTTGCTCTTCTGTCTTGTGTTTGTCCTGAATTTCATTCACTTGTTTCTCCAAGATTTCTAACATTTTGTTGACATAGTAGCAATTTTTCAAAACCATTTGACTTCTGTAATGGATTTGTGTAATATTCTGAAATACGCAAAAGTAATCACGAATTTACCTAACTCAAAACTTGAACTAGTTTCTACAGTGAATGAGCCAACAGAACCATAATGGGATTTTTAATGTACACAGCATAACACTTCGTGCAGCCAAGCAATGATGATACATTCTTCAGTTAGTAGTTGTAATCCCTACACCCGCCGCAATTTAAATGAAAGTCTGGATTGTGATAGTGGTGATTGTGCTCTTTCTTCCAGCGCCGAGAACTTGTTGTATGTGCCGGCTCAAATGCAAACACTTCTCGAGTAACTGGAGACAAAGTTGTAATCGATTGAGGAAAATAAATTTTAGTATCACATCGTATATCTCTGGTGTCTGGTAAATCATAGTTTTTAATTTTGAGCAAAACTATCAACTAAGTCGAGTATTCGGCAATATGGGAGATTGTTCGGTATTATTCCACTAGAAGGTCGAAGTTTGTTGCCAAGATGACAGACAACTTCAATTAGTTCAACACTAATCACGTTGGTTCTCAAAATACTTCCTCTGAATAGCTTAGCTGCACTTTGTCCCGTTGCCGTATGAGCTGCATTTCTGTATTACATCAGAAAATAATCAACACCTTTATCGAGCACGGCAAAAGTAGTTGCATTCAAGGATGCTATGACAATCACCCAGGCTAGTGAGGATATCTCAGTTGCTGTATTAACCCGCTCAACCAGTTTTCCAGCATTTGTATGGTAAAGTGACTACGGTTGTCGGTAACCAATTCACAGGGAACTCCTTCTCAGATGAAGGTCTTCTGAAATGGGGTTAATTATGGGGTCAGTGAATGACGAAGTCGTGAACTACAACGCTGGTCAACGCGAGTTGAAGTTAAGTATGACAAAAGTATGGTATTTGTCCAAAATTGGACCATAGTAACCCGAATATAACCGCTGCAACACTTCACAAGAAATCGACCATGAAATTCATTTGACATAATTACATGTCAAAGATGTCGACTATTTTTTCTGTACCAAAGTGACTAGAATGAAAGTCACCCAAAGTTACTAGGTGAAATGTGGATGGTATAATAATTCTGTCATTATCAAATAAAATATTATCAAGAGTAACTAAAGGCAATTTGCGACAGGTATAAAGCTCCGAGAAATTCAGCTTCGTATTTGCATTCCATACTTTACGTATAGCCAAAACATCAACCTGACAATATTCTCTCCTATTGGAAATCATATTCGCTGACTTATTGGTAAAGGCTGAACTAAAACACAATCAGAATTCCCAGTCTCTGTATATCAGACGTATCTGGAGATGTAGTTGACATGTTATATGCACTTAAACAATCGATACGGAATGTCATAAACGAGTGGTGAGGAAGCAATTCTGTGTCGTAAAGCTATGGCTGCTGAAGATCTGGTGAGAGATGTGTTGGAGTGACAGATAAATGTTACTGTCTCATGGTCAGTTACGATTGTTAAATGCGAACCTAAGAAATATTTGAGAGCACAACCAACAACCACATAGTTAGTGAGTGCTTCTGTTTTGGCTTGAGCATAACTATGCTTTGCCAGAACAAGAAATCTCAAAACACAAAAATATGTTCCCCTTGCGCTAATACCACACGTATGTCCGTAGGAGACACATCCTTAATCATGGTAGTTAGAAGCTTCGAATAAAACGGTCGTAGGAGGGCACCTATGAAAAGAAAGTTCATTCAACGGTGCAATATAATCTCATGAATGCCATTCCATAAAAATGTGTTTGACGAAACAATCGGAAAAAATCTTCTACTTCTTGGTCAAATTTAGAAGAACGGAGGTAGCATTATGGCAAACTCATGAGCAAACGCAACTCATCAACAATCTTTGGGGTGGGGCATTAGACAGAAAAGAAAGTCGTTCAGAGCCATATCAAAAGCCGGTATCACCACCCAAATATCCCAGGTAAGGCAGTGTTGTAGTACCGATAAAACACTTCGCAAGACTAGTAGCAACATCATAAACACAATGACCTTGAAGTAACATGTGCAATCTATCATCATGAATACGTTTGGTAGAACGGTGTACAATAATACCATCCTGATAAACTGCAATATTTACAAGATTTACACAGACTGTATTTAATACATCGTGACCAACTGCTTGAGAAACATTCAATCTAAAAGGTAAAAATTCATACATAAAAAGCCAAAATGGAGTGCTTGTTGCAGTTAGCAAACTAGAACTGCTGTCAAGAGTAATTTGCAAATATGCATCTTTCAGATCAAGCTTCGAAAAGTACTCCGACTAATAAAAAAAATCAATACACAGTGTCTTCGAGTTCCTCTTTCGTACAGCTTATCAGCGACAAGCTCTTGTTTACAGTGAAGCGGTAGCCACTGCACACTCTCGGTGTTCGACTATCACGTTTTATTGGTAGTAAAATTGTAGCAGCCTACGTAGAGGATTCTAGGGAGGTCAGCATACGATTTGCGGATCATTCAGACAATGCATTACGAAATGGCTCAAGAAGATCACATGGAATTATGTGACGCTTTATAAAAATGGGTGTGCCCAAGTTTGTAATCACTAAGCAAAGGTAAAGTATACTTAGGAATACTTTTAAAAGAAACTTCAGTGAACTTTAAGAAGACAGAAGGTTTGAATCCCTTCATATAATCGGCTCAGTCGAACCGTTCAACGCTTCCGGTCTCAACAATAAAGGAATGCTCTGGACCACTGTCCTTATCAAATGACTGTGTTATGTGGCGAGAAGAATCAACAGAATTAGTAGGTCATGGTAAGAGCAATGAATTGAAAGTCAGATGAGGGATATTGCTGTTTTGAAGAAGTCTGGACTAAACACGTCTTCGAAATACGACAGACGGCTTGAATATGACTTATCTTGCCTTACATACAGCATTTGGGATTGTGAAATAGATACGTTAGTCGAAATTGCTTATGACCACATGATTTACAGTCACTCTGATATTGGAGAGAGCTTGGATTAAGATGACGTGGTTTAACTGGTGAGTCGACTCTTTGAATTGTCGGTGTTGTTGGTGTGCCTGCTTTTAAGCACTAAAACAGCTGGTTCTTCGGTCACCACAGATTTAACAACTTGAAATCTTTTAAGGAAAATTCTAGCAGATTAGAAAGATGTCTCATTTAGTAGTAATAACGTTAGTTGAAAACCAACAGTATCGATTCTTGCAATTAATCCACTCTTAAGTTGAATTTGTGGTTGGCTACCGAAATTACTTCTTGCAGCTTGAGTTTGAAGCCGAAGTAAAAATGCACGAATATCCTGACTTTCTCGCCTCATTAAAGTACAGAATTTCGCATTTTCCGCAGCTTAGGAGTTGATGGGTTGAACATGCTTAAGCAGTACGTGCTTCAACAAAGCATATGGAAATGAGACAGAAGAATCAGAAGACGCTAGGTTTTTAATGGGGGTGTATATATTCTTGCTAATAACCATGTGAATATGCTATGTTTTCTTCTGTTCTCTCATATCTTTAAGCGTAACCCACCAAATTTCAAAGCGTTCCAGGTGGTCTTTGATACCCCTTGAACTTCAGTGAATATTCAGACTTTTCAAGTGGCAAGAATCTGTCATAAAAATACCTTGTCTGAGACGTCACATATAATGGTTAGAAATATGCAGTAGTAATCACAAATGAATTCGGCTGAAACCCTGAGCTGGTTTCTAAGCTGCAGTGATAAAATAACAAGAAAACCAACAAAAGTGTATTGTAATCCGCATTATGTATAACATTAGTATTCATGCAGTTCAACTACAGCACAGTGTTCAGTTACGAAACACAGTTATTACAGTTTGTTTTTTAATTTTTATTCTGGTCTCATTCCATGTTTAAGCTGACATGTGCAAATTTCGTGAATTAAAGTTTTGTACATTTAGAGGATTTTTCGTAAATTCCATTTTCACCCGATCAGTTTTATTCACTCTTGTACTGGCAGCCTAGTTACAGTATATTTGCCCTTAGTTGGACGAACTACTGCGAGGATAATTCACTTGTCAACCATAGTCACATAAGGAATACCTCGTGATTTTCCACCTTTTGTGATTACATATTCATCAGTCTGTGCGCAATCGACAATTAGTGAATTAACTGTGAAACAGATCTGGTGGATTTGTGTTGTAGATCGTGGTAATTCTTAAGAGTCTTTTATAATAACTCCTAAAATTTCACCTCAACCCATTTGACTACTAATGTCTGGAGGTTACTGAATCAGTCCAGTATACCTCATCCAAGTAGCAAGCAAGGATATATTTAGAATTAACGTACTGATTTTCGACTTCTTAATCATGCTGTTTTTAGGTTAGCTTCAATCTGAATGTGAATCGGACTGACTGAAAGAATTGGAGTTGGAAAATTTGTTATTGTCAGTGACCGTAGTGGTACCATAGAAAAGGTGAGTAAGTGGTTAAAAAGGCCTCGGCTTTCGGCTGCTTGCTTTGTTAGTGTGATGCGAGCGGTTGTCGATATGATGTCGAATTGGTGAAGTTTGTTGTGCTTGTCTGATCACGGTTTGTCGACTTGTTGAACCATGTAACTGCTTTCGCCTTGCCGAATTTCTCTTCATACTTTACAAATTCGTTGATCCTTTGTTTCTTTTGTTCCACATACCGGCTCATACTGTTAAACTGTTATCTTTGTCAAACCGAGACAATGGCCTCTTCGTTGACAATCAAGTTCCACTGTGTTGTGCAACTGACGTTGGGTCATCTGTTAGATTTAAGTATCCACTGTTTATTCTAGTTCCCTCAGGAGGTGCCAATTTTTGTTCCTTATTGCTTTGTGTTTTCAATACATTTTTATCACTAGTGGGAAAACGGCTGTTGTTTTGGAGGGTTCAGTGACAGTCATGTCATATTCTCGGAGTACCCTCTGTTTGTGTTGTTCCATCAAACCCTTTTCTTACTCAAGGAACCTTATCTCGAATGAACTTTTTAATATTGACGTGACGATTACAGTATCACTATTGTGTGGCTAACCATATATACTGAACCTGTTTACTGTGCGGTTCTTGCGTTATTTTAGATTGCCTTGATTCACTACTTCTTTGAAAGTAGAAAGTACAAACTGCTGTATAAGTCCCGCCACGTCGGTACTCCTTGAAAGCATCAGGTTTGTGATCGCTCTTGCCTACATGTATTCTGCAAGTGTGTATCTAGTTTCGAGTTGAACATGTCGTCCGGTTCCTCGTCCACCAAAGAACATACAAGCCAATTCTAATAGCTGACCACTGCGTGAGGCAGTAGACTGTAGGTGTCTTCCGTGCGATGTGTTTGCTCATTCAATTGAGATCCGCCTCTCGTGTTGTCAATTCTGAGGTGGACCTACGCGACCCATTTCCCCTCAGTATTTTGCATACCAACAGCAAATCTTTTACATACGCCCGGGGCTTTGGGGAGAATACTAAAGAAGTTTGACATTTTCTACTGATGCATCAAATTCAGTTCAGTCGTAATTCCCCTGGGCGTTCTGTGAATCCCATCCGTCTTACACATCTGATTAGAGACGAAGAGAAGGGCTGTCGTTACCCCGTACTCCAAGGTTAGTCTAACGTATACGGTGAGCAGAGTGTTTTGAGCTCTGAACGTAAACCTGTTGAAGAACATTTTTACTGTCTCACAGTACACTATGTGCTAAGATATGAGTTTGTCCGTATTGCCCTACGAACTGAGTGATGTTGACACAATAGTACCCAGGCCTCGTTCACTTTCTGCCTGCTTCGACATACGTCCACCTATTCGATTCGTTCTCCCGGGATATATGTATACACATCATTATGAGTTCAGCTTTAACGCCGTCATAACAAGGGAGTTCCATATCATTTTTATCCCAATTACAACAAATTGGTCACTAATAGCCAGCTTGAAAGATGTGTTACTTAGACGGAGGTCACAGTGTGTAATCTCTAGAAATTAGCTTGATTGGAGTCAGTGAGAGGTCCACATGTACCAGCACGTCGCCTAACAGCAAGGTCGTCATGCTATTGGCGATTAATGAGAACTTGAGCTTCCTCAAATATTTCATTTGTAACCTAACTCGTACACATACACAATGTTCAAATCTGAAAATATCTTTTCTAAGGCTGTCAGAACTTGCCCACAATGGGTTGGGTTGCCAGACCGGTTTTGTTGCAGAACTGATACATTTTTAATGTTTCATTCAGAAGACCATCAACCCGAACAGAACATACTTTGAATTTAGCCGTCGTTAATTACGCTAACGGCTTGGAACAACCCAAGAGATGAAGGTAAGTAGAGAAGGCAAGCTGAGCACAAGTTCACGACTGATAACACAGATAGTGAAAATGCCCAAACTTCACTGTTTGGGTCATGCATTCCGTGTACCGGCTGGCCATTTGCCACATCGTCTATCGTTCGCTGTGGCTGCTGCTGGTTGAAACAAAGCCGAAAGTGACAGAGAAACAACAAGGTCACGGGATAGAGTAAGTTTGACCGTCCCCTTGAGCGGATTTGATAGGTGCCGTCTACCTGGCTGAGGAGTTCGGGATCGTCTGTACCGTCGGTTGGAAACACTTTCTGACATGCTACCGCGTCGAAATCACTGACGAATCCGTAGTTGTAAAATACGACTTCTTTTTCAGTAAAACCGTCCTTGTTTTTCCTCTTCCTTTACTTTACTATACATACTGTTCTATTTATTGTTCCACAACGTCGTGGAACATTGTCAGGATCAGCGTCAGCCCGAATCATCGCACCGCAATATCTACGGCTCAGAGATGAAAACGATGATGATGACGTTTACTGTGGTGAACGGCAGAATTAAAAATTGTATAAATATTTGTTTGCAGTACGTTTGCATCTCGGCTAATTTGTGGGTGACTGTGACGTCCGCAATGGAGCAGACGATATCTATACCTTTCCCTCGACAAAACAGATAAGGTCTTCATAATTTGTGAATTTAACACCGGTGATCGGGCACCCCAAGAGATAGTCGGTAAAAAATGATGAACACCTTGGTGGGTTGTCGATTACCCCTCATCCTACCTGAAGAGTAGGCATAAAGGGAGGTTAACAAATTCACATATTTCCCCGAAAAGTTTTGAGAACGGAACAGTTCCAAAATAGTTACGAGAAATCGAGTCGAAGGTGGTCTTTAGGTCTAAAATCAACACGAATATCGATTGTCTGTAAAACTGTCGATGTTTCAGGACCCAGTGCACGGTAGAAAAAACATGGTCAACGTATTCTCAAACGAGTCGAAATCCTGCCTGTAATTCACGTATCTAAGGTCCCCGGGGTATACTGAATCACTGTAAGAAGGCCTGCGAGTAACATACACGCATTGGATAATAGGTAGAACCCTCTATGCTTTTTGAGCAGACTTCACATCCTACTTCTAATTACAGGGGTTACTGATGATTTTTACCATTCTTGAGGTCTCTTCAATTTCACGAACCACCCGATGGATTTCCGTTAGTTTCGGAATCACCCTCTTTACGTCATCAGTAATTAGAGAAATATGGACCAGGCCTTCTCCAGGTGACTTCTAACACCCCAGTAACTTCTAAGCTTCAGTGTCAGTTGTATTCCAGACGAGGGACCACCTAGAATGCAATAAATAGCAGTTGCGTCCCGTCGTTTATACGGTCCAGTTGTGGCCATCTGAACCGTTCCTTAAAACGTTTGCCCGTTTTTCAGGTCGGTGTTAATGCCTAGTAGTACGGGAAATATTTTTTCAGCTATGATCTCACCCACAATGACAAGACGGCCAGCACAATCACGAATCAGTGAAAATAAAATTCAGTTATTCTCAGGTTAAGAGGCATGTTCCATCTCTTTCAAACATTCAACCAAGTGATACTCACGACAATCGAGTAATCTTTTCGTAAAATTGTGTTTGAAAACTCAGTGGTCACTGTCCTATTTCGAGTCTGATGGAATCGTGCAGCGTTCTTTCAAATGGTTCACTGACGTGACGGAAATTCAGTTCTGGCACAACAGCCCCGTTCCTCCGAAACACTCCTCTTCACAGCAAACTGCGATTTGTTCCCGGTTTTCAGTAGACTCAGACAAAGCCGATTCGAGCGGAAAAATCTGTACTTCAATTTCACTTGGTAAGCTTTTTTCACATCCTCTTCGCTCAACTGTCTGTGAGTCATCCTATATTTACGAGGGGCTGATATCTAGGAAAATGCAGAAACAAAGCGGGCACACACGACAGCATGTTCTGGGTCTAGATGGTTGATCCAGAATGTCCAGCAATCTTTAACAAAGTGGCGCCACTAGTAAGTGACTTATGTGGAATGAAGAATGGAAATGAGATAAGAATAACTGTTCCTAATCATAAAGGGCTGTTCATGGGAGTAGGCCATGGCTACACCAGTAAATCCACCGTCATCCTAAGAAACTTAACTGAATGGGTATGGAGTGTTGAAAGTCATTACAGAATAATATTCACATTTTGTAATAGCAGCGTAATGGTTCACAATTACAGCAAAATTTCGGATCAGTCTTTGCTCTAGCATAGAATGTACACCACAGTACGACTTACATCCATGTATGAACCACAAATTTATCAGTTTTTAAATCACTTTTCTTCCAATACGGGAGAGAAGGTGGCGTACTGCTACAACATAGTGAACATCATTGACAACTGATCGCAGCTGTCGCATTCAGATTGATTTTCCACCCAGCCTTTCTCGAAATGAAGCACTAAACTCGAGTTTTGCTCTTGTTACGGCTCATCAGTAGTGCTTATTCTTTCCACAGTTAGGAATAAAACTACGGCCACGCTTTCACGGGGCAACCATGCTGACCATTACGCAACTGACCACACATTACGTACGACCATACATTAGTAGGGCCATATGTTGCGACTGATGTTTTTTTTTAGCAAAGTCTCGTTATTCATAATGAATTTCAGTCACTTCTACGCAAATATTTCTGAATTATCAGGTGGAGCCAACCAATTGTCCTTACTTGTTATTATCAACCAGTCAAAATATCCAACTAACCTTTATCTGGGTAGTACTAATTCCAAAAATAGAAATCATGACTCGGATAGATTCTAAGCTGATGATATTACCTGAACTACTCCCATCTCCTCTTCAAAAGTAAGAAAGAGTCATGATTTCGCTCATCTTCTCCCAATGGGTTGAAACACAAAAGCAAGCGTCTGGTCGTTCAGTCAGCTTGGAGGATCGTTAACCAACGGAACAAGAGTCATTTCAGGGTTATACATATGGCCACAGTGGTGTCACATCACTTGCTACAAAAACGGTGAACGAATATCAGTTTGATTTCTAGAACAGAAGACATTTGTCTATAGATTTGAAATTCGCATCTGAAATTTGATAACCTCTTCCGTTGCCACAGTGCAACTGTTCACATCACAGGTGTGAAAATATTAATGTGGTAGATTTTCTTGAAGACAGCTCTGTGACCACAGCTGACCAGATGAAAAAAAACTGGACTATATGTTCCGCGTTGCTGTCCAGTCACCAAACGTTACAGGTGATGTTCACAAGTTATTTCCGATGACTGATTAGTAGTCGGGGATTTGGGTAATTTCAAGTTGAACATCACCCACAAATGATCGCAGCTGTCGCATTCCCATAGACTTTCCAGTCAGTCTCCTTCAAAAAGAAGCACTAGACTCGAGTTTCGCTCTCATTAGAACTCGTCAGTAGTGCATATCCATGTCACTGCCGGGGTGAGCTTTGTCATGCACGATCAATGCATTCTGATTCACCGGGAGAAGCAGAGAGTAAATGTAGAGTGAATAGGGTTTGAGCTGATGGTGCAGGCTTAATCCGAAGGTGAGCGTTAATTTCAGCGGTGCAATGTAAAATGTGGTTCTCCGAGCCATATCGAGCCTTCTAGCAGGGAATATACAGCGACAGACTAAATCGGATATAATCAAATCCGTGGCTTACAAGATTAAACAGACGGAAGTGCTTAAAACTGTGGGGTGGTGGTGAGCAAGTGAAGTTAGGGGTGTATAGGAGCAGGCACACCCACTAAAGGTGGCAGTTAGGCTAGTCGAGGTTATGGTTTGATACGACATGTTCCTTGTAGGGAGAGATTCGTCGCGCAGATGACTGAAGTATCTATTTTATGTTGAGGTCACTAGGGGGTGTCCCGTCATTGCTGCAGAACTGCGGTGGGAACTGTAGTGTTCTTGTGCGAACGTTGTATGCCTCAGGAGTTCCTTGTTTAAAGAGTCCCAGTAACGGGGACACTATGAAAGCGGACTAATAAAGAGTTGTTTATGTTGCAAGTAAGTTTACGATAGCATTCCTGGTATACTTGATTATAATGTGCAAAATTTTCTTATTGCTGACTCCCAGCAACCACAGCAGGCAACAGAAAGTACTTGGGTTGGTAGCTGTAGGTTGGGTTGATACAAATTGTATTAAACCCATAAGTGATTGAAACTCTTACATTTGAATATATTTCTTTAAAATCTCCTGTTGAAAAGTATTATTACCCTTGCAGTTCCGTCATGTTATACCTAGTCGGCTGCGTATCTTCTTTTTGACACAAGAATGTGAAATCAAACATATATTCTGTTGAAACGATTATGTTTACCACCCCGATGTCAGGCACCCAAAAATGTTTAGATCCTTTTCAAAATGTACCTCTCTGTATTTAAAAAGCTGAGGTTGGTATCTGTTGACGAAACAATGACAGTTTTTAGTATTAAGTCTTGTATCATAAGTTATCAACAATGTTCCGCTGCTCTGGTTAAATCTAACCAAGTGAAAAATATTTTTGTAAATTTTAGAGAAAATACAAACTTATGATTAGCACGGAAGTGATTCGGAACTGACCGGTTGGTTCTTCCGAAAGCAAAAACCAGCTTACAAAATTAGACTTGAATATTTAATAAGAATCGTCCCTTTCTAGGTAAGCAGTTTGAAGCAGGAATGCAGCAAACTTGAATTTATTCGTCCAGAAAAGTACTATCCTGAAGATGACAGTAGTATGCACGTGTCTTCTTTGAAATTGAATGCCCGTTTGGATTAACATTTTAAGTTGGAATGTATTAGTCATTCAGCTGATCTGCATACTGATGAAGCTGTGTGATGGCCCCAGTCGAGGAGGAGGGGGGCTACGAAGCGGAGCAGCAATAGACAAATAATCGTGCACGTCGGCCAGACAAATGCGAATTTGTTTTGCTTGTCAATGGGCTACTCGACAAAGCTGACCTTCGATAAGCTACCCTAGTTAATCAACTGCCACGCGGTGCACTTCATTAATATGGGTGCGCAAATTCCTGAATAATCATCACGGCCACACACACACATTTCACATACACAAGCAGAAGTACATCGATCCAAGCACACAGAGACGCCGAAGACAGTGGTGGTGGTGTCGGTGAACGTTTGTTTAACCGACATTTTAGTGCGGACTGTGTTACGCTAACTTAATTCTTATTGGTAGCTGTTCCAGAGTTGATCGATACGGCTTGAGTAAGTAGGTAGGCTTGTTTAACCACAGTGTGCTAACTTGGTTCAATCGAAAGGACATAACCTAGTTAACCATAGTGTTTTTTGTAGTAAGGTTTTGATCTGTAGTTCAGTCAAACAGTGTATGATAGACTTTGGAACAACTTGTTACTATGGCGCTTATGACGGTTTAGGTACACCCTTACCGATAACTGAGTTTTTTTAAAGCAGTAAGTGTGTGGCACAATACAATAATTTCGAATCTGCTAAAGACTTCAATATAACACTTCACTTTAGCTTATTGGCAGTTAAGGTAACAGATTATTCTGAAACAGTGGTTTCCGATATAAATTTGAAAAAGTCCAATAATATAGCGTAAGATATCTTATGCACGGAAATTTCATTCGCGTCTCATCTGTTACCACTACGAAATTAGTGCTATCAACATATAGCAAACAGACATGGCAACAATGGTGAAGAATGCGGGCGTGATAAGTGAGGTCAGATGATCGAGACTCAATAACTGGACATTCAATTGACGTTACGTGTAGCTGATAAAGACAGTTATGTTACAAGGTCAAATGACCGTGAACAGTTACGTGAGGTGTGTAGGGAATGTTAACAAGTACTTTTCAACTGGGTTGGAAACCAAAACTGTTGGACAGGCACATGGTAGAAAGTGAGATAAAAATGGGAGTTTTGTTTGGAATGGTACAAAATTATCAAGGAAGGTGTAAATCGATAATCCTTAGTTTCTGGACACATAGCACCGGGTCTGTTCGACGAATGATAACAGCCTTTGCAAATCGTAGACTGCTTCGTTCAATGGCGATATATGATATGAAATGCGATATCACCACATACTCATTGACTCGTCTCGTGTAGGTGAGGCCTACCTTGAATCACAGAATCCGGATCTCCTTGATTTAAAAGCAGTCCATCCACAGCTACTGCCAATTGTCTACAAACTGAGTGTTTACTGTTGGCCGGAATTGTACAATTTCTATCGTATCACAGTGAACAGAACAAGAGGGAAACTGAATAAGAATAAGGATAACCTTTTACTTCCACCTGAAACCACCACTTCGTTTTTTCAAGAACTTGAACAGGTACACCATTAACTTTTCAACTGTACAGCTAAGAAAACTGCAAAAGGAAGCACTGTCGGTGAGCCTGAAGTTTAGTATACTGCCTAGAACGATTGACTCCATCCATGTTGAAACCCAATTCGAATGTTTCTATGAACAGCTTAAATGCCCAGATGTCTCTAGTCTTGACTCAGCCAGTTGGTACAAGGTCAGACTGGTTGATTTGTCATAACACTATCAACGCACTCCGGTCCGTCAGTTTTGTCTGCTCACGAAAGCCTATTTCATTACATTGAGTGTACTGTAAAGAAACAACGACATCATTATGCTCCCTCCCGATAAGGGTTCTGGAGTCGTGTTGTTGAATCGAGGGAACTACGTTAGCAAAATGTTAGATATACTATCTGACAGTTCAAAATTTCGGAGGGATACCGAGCAGAACGATACAGTTATAAAGATTGAACAAACTATCACGAAAGCACTAAAAGAATTAAGGATGAATGGTATGGTTAGCCAGGCAAATTTGATTCAATTAACACCTGTAAGCTCAATGGCCTCAAGTATCTACGGCTTGCCAAGAACCGACAAAGCGCGTGTTCTGCTTAGACCACTTTTTCAGTGGTCAAGTCACCCTATCACATGCTTGTGGAAACAATCGAACCAGTACGATTGAAACTCAGCTGTCATGGGCTGAAGGACACATTTCAAGTTGTGGATATGATTTCAGATTTCAGTGTGAAACACTTTATAATGGCGTCTCTGGATGTACACTCTTTGTTCACTAATGCTCCAATTAATGAGGTGATAGACATCATTTATGACTATGTACCTTCTAAGAATCTGCAACCGAAGCTCCATCCGGACAAATTATGCAAACTATTTCATCTATTGGAATATAACGTACAGTTTTTGCTTGGTGGAACATTTTGTGGACAATTTGTCAAAGTTGCAATGGATAGCCCCCTAGGACCTGTACTAGCAGACATGTTCATGGGTTATCTTGTACAGCAAGCCGAAGCAACAATTCGATGGAAGGAATTTCTCCGACGATACGTGGACGACACTTTCATCATTTTCAATTCGCTGGTTTACATATACCAATTACATGACCATTCAAAATGCATGCATAAGAACGGTAAGTTCACGGTATAAACCGAAAGGGATGATAAAATTGCTTTCCTTGATGTTCTGTTGCACAGAAATATAGATAGTTCTCTGTCTAGAAGCATATACCATAAGAAAACTTGGTCTGGACAGCATTTACGTTTTAAAAGTTTTGCCCCAATATCATTCAACCGTGGCCTTTTTCGTAATCTGTTTTATAGAACTCGTGAGATTGTCACAGTCGATAAGGTTGATACTGAAGAACATCGTTGGGATACACTGAGTGACAACGATAATCCACTTCAGATTATCAAAAAACACATGAAGTCAACAAGACATGACCTTACTATAATGACGGCTCTACTAAAGAGTGTCTACTTCCGTTTACCATTTAAAGGAGATGACAGTTTTACTCTAATCAGACGAAGACTTACAGCCGCAACAAGACGGACCTATAGTGCCACGAAGGTGGTGTTCGTTGAGGAAACTAAGCAACAACCGACTTCAACGGGGAAGGACCCGGTCGCCTATATCGCCCAATCAAATGTAATTTATGGTTCCACCTGTACTTGTGGATGCACGTACGCTGGTCGCACATCGAGGAAGTTGGGGACAGGCATCAGTGAACACACTCCAACTATTGATGAGTAGCAGGGGATTTTGATAACCATGTAGGCTGAAAACTACCCACAACTGATCGCAGCTTTCGCATTCCCATAGATTTCTAGTCGACTCCTTCCGAAAAGAAAAGCTAGACTCGTGTTTCGCTCTCATTAGGACTCGTCAAATAAGAACTTCGGTCAATCAATGGCCCAGCTGTCAACACGGTTGCCTTATGAAAGCGTGGCCGGTGTTCTAATCCCGTCCGTGGTAAGCATGTGCATGACATTCCAGAATGCCTATGTACCACCGGAAATGGCGTCGCCCAAAGTGTAATCACAAAACACTTACACGAGACGAGTCAATGAGTATGTGGTGATATCCCATTTCATATCATATATCGCCATTGAACGAAGCAGTCTACGATTTGCAAAGGCTGTTATCATTCGTCGAACAGACCCGGTGCTATGTGTCCAGAAACTAAGGATTATCGATTTATACCTTCCTTGATAATTTTGTACCATTCCAAACAAAACTCCCATTTTTATCTCACTTTCTACCATGTGCCTGTCTAACAGTTTTGGTTTCCAACCCAGTTGAAAAGTACTTGTTAACATTCCCTACACACCTCACGTAACTGTTCACGGTCATTTGACCTTGTAACATAACTGTCTTTATCAGCTACACGTAACGTCAATTGAATGTCCAGTTATTGAGTCTCGATCATTCTGACCTCACTTATCACGCCCGTATTCTTCCCCATTGTTGTCATGCCTGCTTATTACATGATGACAGCACTAATTTCATTGTAGTAACAGATGAGACGCGAATGAAATTTCCGTGCATAAGATATCTTACGCTTTATTGTTGGCTTTTTTCAAACAAATTAATTGACTAATCAATCAGTCAACTCGTTCAATTTATTAGAGTGGTACCCACTGGAGAAAGCTTACATATATTAACAATAGGATTGAGAATAACACATCATCAGCAAGTGCGTGATTTCGGTTACATTACTCCTGAGGTAAGCCACTCGAGGTGGTTGAAACCTAGATTATGACAACTTGCTCATGACATTGTGTTATTCTCAATCCATTTATCAATAACATGTTAAACACGACGCCCAAACTGTTTAACCTCTCACTGAACTTGTTGCGGATATCTTAAAGGCATAAATTTGATGTCCACATTCGTCAATTAGATGGACAGTTCTCTGCAACCGTTTCGGATTAGCCTGTCAAAACGACCAAAGCCAAAGGAGGCATGCACTTAATCATGACCACATGTAGCTGGCACTGCACCACTTGTGGTTCTACTCACATACCACGTTTCCGGTGTAAACCCAAAGGAATACGACCGGTAAGTGTGTGAGTGAGGCGTTTCGGTCTAGCCGGCCAATGCTGATTAGCCACCCGGTAGGTCAGCTCGAAAGGGCGTTGGCTATAGCTACATGGTCGTAGTCTGTGAGCGCAGTCAGTTGCACAAAGCACACGCTATCGCTTATATTGCTACGGTCTAATGAGTCCTTCATATCAGCCAACTTCTACGCTATATCCCGCTACATCCAGATATCATTATGTCTTGTAGCGGTGCAATTTTCCAAAACCAACAGCAGCTTTTTCAATCATCCTACATACATTCCGCATTAGTAAACGCCCTCTTGAAAGTTGTTTTGGAGACATTAGGCAGGAATTTATTTTAATCGCCCCGAACAATACAGGTTAAAACTTATTATCCATTGTGCAGTTTACTGCGTTCATGGACTACGACCATGTATCTATAGCCTACGCCGCTCGAAAGTGAAACATTTATCTCTCGAGACATAGACAGAAAGAGACTGCAACGGTAAGATCTGCACTGGGAAGAAAATGTTGAAATTATCATGCGATAATTAGTCCAGTATAGGAGTGTATGTTAGTGCACTCTTGAGAGGATATAGAGGAAAAACAAAATGCAAGGTTGGACTGGAAGGAAACAAAAAAAGTTCATCTCGCAGTACACCAACAAAGCCAAGAAGCTCAAAGGCAATAGGCCGGAGACACCCAGGCTTCTGATAAGGTTAACGGGTTGGTTCTAAGCGACATTAATCGTTGGTTGATCTAAACAAGTTAAAATGGACATACGTGACACAACCTACCGGACGATTGTTGTCTCTTGGCCGACGGTGTACTATGAGTAAGTTGGTGGTACACCAATCCCAAACGACCAACACATTCATGGCTGCACACATCACAACGTCATATGGTCATGTTACTACGACTCATGGCACCGATGGTTCCCTTGCGTGCTGCACGTTTCCGTTCACGACAGCGCAAATGCTGCTCACTGAACTTGCGAACCCCCGTCCGGATCATATTTCTCTAGACTGTCCAATTCAACGCTGTCTTCCCAACATCTAAAATCAATTTTACATCGTGAAAGGCAACTGCACAGCATCCTGGTATCTCCGCTTTTGACAACCAGGATTACGTATACCTGGTCCCAGTTGTCTGTACGGCAGCTGTTTTGGAATAAGGTCACTGCCCATTCGTCGGACGTGAACTAGTTAGTGAATCCGATTCACCATCAGCATGGCTTCCATTCTGTCCATGTCAGCTCGCAGCAGTACCTCAATGTTTGAAACCACATCCGGCCACCGAATACCCAAGATGAATCTTAGACAGTTAGATACTAGGGCTGTCGAACGCAGAGAAGGAACGCGGCCTTCGAGTTTCACACTTATCAGAGCTCAACAGAACTGCATAGTATACTAGCTCGAACAGTAAAATGGATGCGTTTTTGTAGATGTAACATCTTCTATCAGACTTGGGGGATAATCAGTGCGTAGCACTGAGGATCCATCAGTTAGCAAAACTCTGTTGAGTAAGTGCAATAACTTCACAGGATCCAACCTGATTGAAATCTGTTGTTCACGGGGTTATTGTTAGCAGTCAACAGGATGGTTACCTTATCTTCTCTATAGATGAACTGCTGACTTGAGCAGTACTCACTAGTGACTGTGACTGAACCTTCTCAGTTGTCAAAGTTTCTTACATGCCCAGCGCCAACTCAGTCCAGAAATGGTCAGCATGTATACCCGGTGGGCTCCACCTGTTAGTCCGAACAGGGCTATACACTGCCTGTGAGCACCACCAAGAGTAAAACTCAAATCCGGTGTATCTCCTTTATGAACCAGCCATGGAAGTCCAAGTGAATGTGACAGATGTCATCGGAGACGAATGAGGTTGAATTTGGAACAGTCATGGTCCATGTCTAATCCTCCATGGATTCGAAGGGATTAGTTGAAAGGTATGTGTAAATAAAAATTACGAACAGTTGTAGTTGATATTTGCTGTTTATTAGCCGCAATCCCGCATTGCTTACAAAGGATTTGAAATGCGAAGACAGTAGGATTTAGAACTGAAAAAACCCATTACATTTGAAGTGCTATAATACTCACGGAAAAGAAGCCAAACTTTAGATCTCCCCACACGTAAGGTACCTCCATATTTGTGTCTGCTTCAGGTTTGTCCACAAAACCGTTTTCGTCTATACATTCTACTGAAGTTCAAAGCATACAAAAAAGAATGCGATAAACTGTTAGAATAATCAATGTAAAAGTGCTATTCTGATAGTCACGTGGTTAGGTTCACCATACTGGAATAAATGAAACTGGTCAGTTCACACATCAGCTAGTGAGTCCATGGAAACCACGAAACTGTCTTCGGTTTATTCGGCTATAATCGTCCACTTTTAAAGTACAGACAAACAGTAAGCGTAAAGTTCGAAAGTTATTATTTTTACGGCTATAATTTCTGTTTTATAAGGAAAGGTATCTTATCCACCGTAAACTTGGTCGACAAAATGAGAAACTTTGTCAGAACTTCTTTAATTCGTAAATACATATTACCTAGAAACAAATCTCTCGACCGTAAAGAGAGATATTATGATACATGTCATATACTTTTTCCTGTCAACCGCTCACCGGTCTAACATGCGAGATGGCTGACCAATGATCTTGCCAGAACTAAACAGCGCCATCAGCGGGAAGCTGTGCTCGTTTCCTGGGCTGTGGCTCTCATGAACCGCCCAGGTGGAGGTATTATGAAATATGATTCTTAATGACTATGGTTGTTTGATTGTTCTTTGTGAAACGATGTTGTGGAACTACTCAAGGTCATCCTACTGAGGCCGTCTTAACCTCACATCCAACTTGGGTAATTGATCACAAGGTTTAGAAAACTTTGAGTTTAATTGCAGGCGTTTGTGAGGAATAAGTTACATCCCCACGCTATCTTTCACCCTTAAACTTGCCCCCGTTTATTTTCGCTTGGTTGTGTGGCAACTAAACACCTACGATGATGATGGCAACGATGGCAACAATAACGGTATTGGTAGTGTTGATGTCGATAACGATTGACAAGGATGATGAGGACTATAATGAAAGTTTTACAGCTGCTTAGTTCAGGACAAAATTACAGCATTCCTGAAAAGGTCAAGATAGTGTTACTGCTATTTTGTGCTGTCTGAATTCAAAAGAGGAATTGATTAGATGAAGTGGAAGCCAAATTATTCAATCTGGTGGTCAGACCCCATCTCTAGTCACCAATAGTCCTGACGTTCTGCAAGGCGAAACCTTTTCCCTGTTCTCATTTCCACTTTATATCTCATTCATACAAGTTCCAAATCATATTTTTGTAATCAGCCATGCAGTTGATGTGGTGTTGAGTACCAAAGACCTAATTTGATTTTCTGCCTTTGATCTGCTTGACAGTTTAGCAGAGCTATCCAATTGTTCAGGCTTCAAAGTTTTACTTGTCACCGTATTCAAATGTGTTAATATTTCTCTTGTGAAAGGAGATCAGTATGAAAAACCTTCTCATGTTGTATAACATGCATCTTCGTTTGTGAGCAGTATGACACGACTGGCACGCCCGGGAACTAAACGGTAGTTCTCAACTCCTGTAAGACGACGAAATAAGAGTCGACTAGTTGAAACGTGTGTACTACGTGGAACGTTTCACCGAAGGGACTGACAGTGCACTGCTGCTCAGCGGTTGAGGATACAGGTCAGCCATGCAAAACAGTGTTCGTGTTCGTTGTTCTGTGTTTCGACATACCCTGCAATAGACTTCGTGTGATAAACGGTTTCCTAAACCAAACGTCTTTTGCGGCTACAGCACTAGTACCTGCCCATCCCTTTATGTAAATACGGTACACTTAACTCGGTTTCCTTTCGTTAAAACACTGGGTTCCCTTTATCCTCATAATCAAAACAAAGAGAATACATATACCGTGACATGTTAACATTTTGGTTTACTCTCATCAGTCGTTAACGCAAAACTAGTGAATTATTTATAAACTGCACGTAGCAACAGTAGTTGAACGAGACAGTCACATAGTTTTGACCTTGAGTGTTAATTATACAATCAATTCTACGTCGAGAAGATTGGTTGTGTCAGCTCTTTCTACGTAACACGAAACCGGGCTGTTGTCTGATTAACACTGCTGCACTAGTTCCTAAAAGTTCTGAGTCACGATGAAGACGAGGTCTTCGTGTTTGTTACAGTCGACAAGTCGTTTCTAGATATTGCTGTTGACAACCACTCATGACTGCCCTTTGTCAGACGCTGAATCATGCATGGACCTGTTTTGCCCATGTAGATGTCAGTGCAACCGAAATTGAATCGCTATACCACGTAAAAGACAGACTGAATGATTGAATGTGCATCACCGTTATGAAGAACCGAACCCTAGTACTTAATAGCACATGTAGTTGGGCCGAAGTGTCAACATCTCGCGACATGTCTTCTTTCTGTTGACTATCTAGGGGTTAACTTATGTAACAACATGACCTGGTCAGTTCGTGCTATTGATGTCACCATCAGAGTGCGAAAACTCTCAGTCTATATTTGGCGCTTAAGTTCACTCTCAATTTCACATCACAACGATTCATCAAGGCTTGTGTACTTCCGCACTGGATGTGCTGACTACCAGTTTTTCCTCTGTCAAAAGACCTTAAACCTGTTACTTAATACCTTAAACATCCAGCTGGTTGTAGTGAAAATCCTTTTTCGACAATTCGTCAATTTTGTTGTTTTTCGTCATTTCACAATATGTTCCTACATCTTTGGCTAAATCCCGGTACAAACATGTATTTGTGGTCACCCGGTCTTTCTACATTCCCTAGTCAGCTCGACTTCTACACAAACTCAGCCTTCTTTTTTTGGGGTTAAACATAAAACTGGATCACTGGATTTTATCCCACTTGACATCGACTTTGATCGTTCAGGAGTTGCTCGATCGGGTTCACATAGACCGTTTGTATCATTGTGTGACTTAAACACACTCAGTTAACTGTGTTCTACTTCCTGAAGATGTGATAATGCGAAAATTTGGAAGATCGTCTCTCGGAATGCATGCGACATACTACTGACTTAACTTACTCGCCAATTAGGATAGATTGTATACAGTAATTTATCTGAATTGATAGACTTTATCGATTTCGACAATCCGTATGTCAGCCTGACAAGCTATGATCACTGGACTATTAACTAGAGTGATTATGGCAGTTGCCGGATATTCTCAGTAGTTAGTCGTATAAGATATGCATTGTTTTTAGGCTGTAGTGACTAATAGTCCAACTTTCTGTCAAGAAGTAACCGTAGACGCGTTTGGACTGTAACAAACAACAATCTTGAGTTACAGTTGACTAACCGAAAGGTTCATTGTTTGTCTGATTGTGACGAACTTATGAAGCCTAATGAAGTGTCCAACGCGAGGTACCTTATCATGCATTTTGGTCAAGTGTTTCCACATGCTCTCAGTGTAATACAGATTCCTGGAAATTTTTACATCATATTCATTCGATGTTTCGAGTGTCTGTACTATGCCTTAGAATTATTGAAAGCTTGTCGGTTAGAGATGGTTACAGTGCTTATGTGTGTCACACTTGTAGCAGACAAGTGGGTATGAACTAGATCCTCGTCCGCTTGCAATTTGAAACGCATTTCCTGAACAGTAATCAAAATGTATCGAACTATAAGAGTGCAGTGGGGTTTGGAAACAAACTGTATATCTCCAGTAATGTTTGGAAGTACGATAAGCAGTAAGTTCAAGCCGACTCTGGGAACAACAGAAACAACCTAGGTTGGAAATAAAAAGAGACGCGTCAAGTGCGTTAAACAACGCCCTAAAAGGTCCGGGTTAAATGACCTTGAAGATTAGAACAGTAGATGAGTCGTTTGGAAAAGAGCAAGTATTCGTTGTGTGCAATTAGTTGCACGACTGCAGAAAGCGGTACTGAGTTCGTATCAGGCCTCCTGTGGTAGACGTTTACAGAATAATGCGTATAGAACAAACAACCGGTAAAGACGTGGCTGCAGTCGGAATTCTTAGAGAAGCCACACGATCTTTGGTCACCACAGACACCGTGTTGAGTAACGCAGATTGGACGGGGAAAACATAGAAAAGAGGATGTTGGCCTCGGAAACAAAATAAAACACGGGGATGGAGAATATAAATAGAGCTGAGATGAAATCAGAATCTAAAAAGAGAAAATACAACTCGGATAAAGATGCTCATGTAGGCGAGGTTTTATTGGCATTGGCACTGGAAGTGGAACAATATTTCAAGGTTGTCCAAGTGGTCACGCTACTTGGAGACTTGTAATAGCATACTGAAGGTAAGTGTCAAGTATTCCTTGAATATGTCCAGTAATGATTATGTCACTACGGACTCAGTCAGGGTGTTTCAGATTAAACACAGTTTGACATCAAAACAATCTCGGTTATATTTCAAGCGACTCATCTGGTCTTTCATTGTTTAGGGGCGACCGAGAATAAAATAAGTTCTGATTGATGGTAGTGCCGTGTCTCAGAGCAAGTGACGGTTAGGGTTGTATTCTGTAGATCAACATAAGATCGATTCCGTCATGTCGATAGTACAGGGACAATTGGTTGATTGTTTGCAATGTTTCCGAATAGGGGAATAAATTATGGGCTGGTTTGGATGACGGTAGAAACAGTTCTTTTAGAAATGCCCATCACACGCAGAAGACATCGTTCATGGAATGATGGCAACCTGTTAATTTTATGCTAACAGAATTCGATTGAGTCCTTCTAACTTGCTTGTAGGTATGTTAGCTTAAGGAGAAACCTGCACCTAAGCATATGCTATTCCATACTTCAAACACCTGATATGACTAGTAAATAACAACTGACCAATATAAAGAGTGTATTCGATTTAGTTGTGACGGTGGTATATAGACTATTGGTACGATACATCTGTGTAAAGACAGACAACACCAAACGGGACCATTCCTTACATTTTTCGATTTCAGTCTTCTGTACTCCGAACCTTGAAACTCAGGAACATCGTTCCAGTAAGCTTCTTCTGTTTGATATCATACATCATACATCGGCAGTTTTGTATGCACAGAAGGAGCTGATGCAATCATTCTCCTTGCCGTGGAACTGATTGAACTATTAGCGTGTTAAAGGTCAGAACTATGTGGTTGGTACGTATAACTGTTGTTGCTACACACAGTTTGCATAAAATTGGCTGGTTTTACGCTGGCGACTGATGAGAGTAAATCGAAATGTTAGCATCTCGCGATATGTCTTCTCTCTGTTTCGACAGATATCATACAATTTTAAAGAACGTCTATTATAATGCTTATATCTTGTCTTTGCCAACTTTCGTCCGAACGCCAATACAAAAAAAACAGTCTATTGAGCCACATACGTTTTCATTCTTTAATAAAAACGATTATAATTTGAAGAGTAACTTTTCGCGACCACATCTGAAAGAAAAGGTGCAGTATTACACTCACGTTCCAACTATGGATACCTGGCCAAACAAGCAAAATTGAACAGACTTACGCTACAAACTTATGTTGTGTTGTTATGCTTTGAGTAAACTGTCTACCAAACCAGTATCCTGGAATGACCATCATGATCTCTGAGCAGAATGGTCCAGTTTCGTTTAGATGGCGAAGTAGATGGTTGAACAAACAAACGAATACACACCATATCCTTGTAATAGTTTTAGCTCCAAAGTGCAAAACGTTCGTCTCTCTTTCACCTCAATATGAATGGTAGTATCAGTGTAGACTATGGTATATTGACTCAGGTTTTCTCATTCATAGTTGGATCAATACAACTATATAGGTTCAACAAAATCAAAACAATGTGTAAACAGTAGACCAGCAACTGCAGACAGTCGCCAATGTGCTAAGGCAAAGTGGCTATCCGGTTCGTTTCACACCCCGATACATGATTGTTACTGAGCCACACAGTCCGATTGCAACAATGGATAAGAAAGTTTTTTATATTTGCTTTTCTTTTAAGAGTGACAGTACAACAGACACACTCAACCGTCGACTTTATCAGACTCTTAGGCGCACACTTCCAGTGGCACCGCTATGCAGTCGTTTCATCACATCCCTCCTGGTGACTATGAGCCCGAAAGACAAACTTCCTGTCTTCGACCAACCCTTGATTGTGTACTCATTTTCCTGCTGTTGTACGGCAGAATATGTAGGTAACACGACAAGGCTTTTGTCAAAATAAATCAATAGACATCATCCAGCGTGGTTCGGGACAAGTTGGATCAAATGGATTCAAATGCAATCGTCGGACACTTGGCAGTTATTGATCACTGAGTTGGCCTCATTCACACGTTCCGTCTTGTCTACACAGTCCTGGTCAGCCACCCGAAATTGGTCAGACAACTGAGGTTGGCTACTGCTGAATCGATCGCCATTCGATTACGCAATCCGATTTTGGGTTCACACACAAAATTCGTGCAGGCCCTGTAGTTGCCGTGACCAGAGGTCACGACATCAGTCTACATGCCCATCCAAACTCAAACCGACAAGTCTATGACGTAATGGTGGGTGGAACTGTAAACCACCCATCATCAACACTGGTGATTTGCTTTCTTTGAGTGACTAGACTACAGATAGTTCCATATTTTGTAAAACTACACACGGTCCGTTGACATTTTGCTAAACCTCCTTGTGTTGTTTACACACCGTTTTGATTTTGCTGAACCCATCTAATTGTATCCACGTGATAATGAATTATAAAAAGTGAATGTTCGTCGTGGTCTTTATTTTAGGATTCTGTGAGAATTTTCTCGAGTTTTCTCATTTGCTGAGCCCATCAAAACAATTTTATCCCCTATGCACGACATGACCAGTAGATCTAGTACAATAAGTCTGCAGCGAACGACAGACAACAACCCACAGTTGTAGTGTAGGGAAATGAATGAAGCGCTTCCCTTGATTGACGCCAGATACGACGTGGGTGCGTTATGTGCTGAAACATGTAATACTTGGTCTACTCGTGGCAGATCTACTGCTTCGTTTTGGAGACAAGATTAACGATTGATGAGCTTCATGTGTGGATATTCCACAGGCAGGACGAAGGAGGAGTGTAGTATTAATGATAGGCTATAAGTAATCGTAAGAAAGACGATTTTAGTCGTTAGATTTGGTGTACCGATCCTAGTAGACGATAATCCTGGGGGTGACTATCATGTTCATACTTTGAAGCACCTTCTGATACCTACTGCTTTAATTTGGTGATTAACGGTATGTTTCATGCATCGTGTATCAAAGGGTCATGGTTACTATTTTCAGACATTATGGCCTTGAACTAGCCGGCATGCAGCCTCAAACTTGATGTTATAGAAAGTCTGAGTGGAAGCTATTAGCTTGCCAAGTATACCGTAACGGGACGGCATGCGACGAGATGAGTGAAATAGTGGATGTCTGAAGCGAGCATAGAACAATTTTGGTTCCTAGACACCAGGCTCTCATGTGCGATGTGCAGCCAGCCATTAGGAAACGCGGAAACACAACTGTACTGGCATATCCTAATAGTCCTTTGCGGAATTACCAACCATAGGATAGCCGCATAATTATATCACAGATGTACATCCCGGGCTCATCGATGAAGTACCGAGAGTTTTACTGATGAGATGGAGCTTTAATTTCAGCAAACCGAATACATACAGGCAACCCCATCTGGCTTGTAATGTACAACGGTGAAGTACTAACTTGTCGGTCACGCTCGCTCACACTCAAAATAATAGATGGGGATGCATTGGTCGTGGGTAGTATGAGCAAACTGTCAGACCTCGATACAAACAAAACTGTGTGACTCAGAATAACACATTGAAAAATTTTCTGTTATCATTTATTAGAGCCAAAACACATGAGACTATCATCTTTTAAAAAAGACATTATCGCAATGTATACTCCATACATGGTAAACAAGAGACCATTGTTTCTCAAAATGTTAACCCTGAATCGACCAGCGTTCAGTTGAATGTTCAACTTAGCTTTGAAACACCAGTACACAGGAATGCTACGATCTACTGACTGAATTAAAGAGAGTGCTCTGAGACACCATTAGAGCATTACAACCCACACCATATTTCAAGCACAGTGTAATTACGCGATTTATGGAAGTATTGCTATCTCCGCCTGAAAAACTATCTTGCCTCTCCATAAATCTGTCACGCTCACTTTTGACGTGACTGTCCGAAGCGGGTTTAGTGAATGTATGACTTAATGTTTCAAGCTACTTTGTCAAATGGTGAAGTTTTGTAGCACCATACATAAATTTATATTTCTCGACCATAGATTAAAGGAACCACTTCAGAAATGATATGAACTTGCAGTTTTTACCGAACCTACTAATAGTTTCCTTACTAATTTCAGTGCAGTCAACCAGTAGGAACTGCCCTTCTAGTCTATGAGTCGCAGTGACTTCAATTTTTCCAGACAAATCTGTATGATTAAAAGTTGGCTGTACAACAACCACTTTGAGTTTGGCCATGTTAATACAATTTAACGGACACTGGTTTCAATCTGGTTGTAACGCTAGCCCGATTGCCTGATCGCATGTATACTCAAATTTAATTTCTGAATCATGCTACCCAGTCCTTATAGATTGTGGACAGTTAGTCGTTATGATAGTTCCCCAAGTAAACTATTTAAAAAACAAAATGACGAAATTACAAGTCTACCGAATAGTGGTTGGATGTGAAATTTGTCTAATGTTTCATTGAACTGTGTCACCTGACAGCTTGATCACTATGATGTCTGATCATTTTGATACGATGACTTGAAAGTAACATTGATGTTGTTTGTTCGTGCAGGGAATCTTATACTGGTCGTGGTGCGAAATGGCTCCCTAACGCAGTACATCGACGTCATCTAAGACATGAGCGTTCCATAAGCAAGTTTTGCCTCCTTTATAAACTCAGAATACCCCATCAACACATTCCAAGTGGTCTACAGACTCCCACTAGATGCCAGTCACGGTTGATGAGATTCCAAATAACAGACGTTATCGTCAATATCCAGTTGTGCGGTCCTGACTTCTACATGCCGAGAAAGTTTGTACGAGTGATCACCGCCCTTGTCCTCTCATCAGTCCAACCATCGACTCAAACAATAACCTTTCTGACCAAGGTGGCAGTTCGCTCTTGTAAGTCATTCCGGTAACGTTTATGTATTCTGTAGCAGTTAACCGGTCAAACAACTACAAAAACAAATCCCATCCGCTACACTGATGCTTAAGCCACAGTGTTTGAGACAAACGTTCATTCAAAGATTTTGTGAACAGCCTATTTGGGTGAACTCGGCAAAAACTATGGACTACATACTAATAACCTAGCAGTCAGTAATCAGACCCTCCTATTCCACTTACACTGAGTTAAACAATCTATTGAAAAACAATTGGAAGCCAACCTGTCAAGAGATAAAACCGTTAAATGGCACAACACAAAACATGAGTAAACCATTTTATCAACTTTGATGCACAAAAGAACATTTAATGTAAAAACAAACAGAGGAAAAATAAGAAAGACAGTATACATACGATTAACAGTACGAGCAAACACACTATGTACATTATTTCACAGCCGTGATGTACTCGGGAACTTGGATCAATATTTTTGTTCATTTTGTCCATAATGTCTTTGTGAATCACAAAAAAAGTTACGTAATAAAATTTTAAATCACCAACAGTGTTGGTACAAAGTATGTTTTGTACAGCATTGATATGTTGTCGATTTTGACGGGTTCATGGGATATTTTGATAGAAATTGACATAGCTTTTCAGCAGCTTTGATACAGAAAATAAGATAATTACACAGAAAGGCACACGGTGAAAGTCAGTGGAGCAAACGGAGGTCATTTAAAAACTGAAGTGAAACAAACCAAATGAAACTGAAAACCAAAATACAGAGATAATAGACAGTTCACTCACGGAATACGAGTTGATCCCTGTGAGGACAGGTGGAAGTTCACAGCATCGAACTGAATGCCTCAAAGAGCAATTTTGTCGGTTCCAGATCGGCATTCCTTGTTGGCAAAAAATTCATCCATCGATCCGTTGCTCCTAGAATTTCTTCTGGTGCAGGTCTCACATAGTGTGGAAAAAAGCACACCCTGTTCAAGAAAGGTGTGGCTTAGTTCACTTTTGTCTTCTAACAAACCAACTTATATAGCGTAATGACCAGCACGTTTTTGGTGGACCGTATGCCGATTGATCAATCACCCTTCTCAATGGTCCGGCTACTCTGCCTGATTTAGTGTTCGTGTGTGTGCTTACTTGTGTGGGTCGTCAGCACACCCCTAGACCGATGCATGAACGCGCTTACACGACCAGCACACCCGTGTAGCACATGTCGAGGGCGGAGCCCACAGGTAGACTGCTCATGGAGAGTGTATGCGTGCGTAGGTCCAAACCTATGTGCGCTCTCCGCCACGTGTGCAAAAATGATTTCTATCGTCGCCTCAATTTGCATGTGCAACAACGAAACAAGAAACGTGTCTCACCACGTTATGCCTATGTGCATGCTTGCTGATGTTGCGTGCTGTGCGGACGTATCAGTTTCTTGGTTTTTATTGACCGACTTGATTGGTGACATTTTTAGACAGGTGCAGAATGGGTAACAAACCTCTAATGGTGAGACGTCTGATAGATAATCTGCTACAAGCTGAACACCGTAAACACGTGATCTAAGCTGTCATAACTCAGGTAAATGTGTTAGGTCCGTCTCTTTTGTAGGGAGCAGTAGACGCATGCTTTGCTTTTGGAAGAATTCCTAACCAGTGCACACCTTTGAATGTAATGGCAAGCTTAGTTTGATCTTAGTACTAATTAGTCAGTTGCCTTGATCACTGTTCCACTGATTTTATACCGGGCATCCGTAACTATTCGGTCACAATCGTTCATAAGTAATATTCACTTTGGTTACTTATCTCTAAAATGCCCGGAGTTACGGTACGGTGAACCCCTGTCGATAAATCTGCGATTAGCACTCATTGTCATGTTGAAATCCTCGGCCACATCGGATCTAATTTGAACAGTATTGCGTAGTTCACGATTGGTATTGCTACAACTCTGGTCCCATTAACAGCGAATGACGGCTCTTATACTCACAAAATGAATTCAGCTCCCAGTTTGAAGAAGTGTATGCACTGCTCGTGGACTCTAATGAAGGTGAAACTAGAGTTTATGTCTTTTTGTTTCAAATCAGGGCAGTCGAGATGTTTATCCTGATTATGGAAGCAACCAATAAAACAATATCATCCACAGGTGATCGTGCAATCTGTCCTAAAAGTACTTGAGCGGTGAATCAGTGTGGCATTCTAGCTCACGTCACACATAAAATACTTGACTTACGTGATACGAGCATGTGTTCTATGAAAAAGTGCACTGTTGATAGCACGCGCAAAATGTCACAGTAACAACGTGCTCAAAGGTTAACTTACCAAACACCGTATAACCTAACTGTAGGTCACTATCTCGTAACGACCAACTCAATAGCTGCTTATCTCAAGTCGTACAAACCAAACCACTTCGGTATGTACAGGTCACATGGACAACTACGCCTACTGTCATGCCATCTTGAATTCATCTATCAAATTTTGATGTGATCAGTTACTTGACTAAAATTGTGAAGATTCAGAGCTTCGATTTGATTCGAACCAGAACCAGAAGCGGCATCTTCAAAAGCGGCAGACACCTCACCAGCTAAACTTTAAGGCCACTCTAGGATCTCGAAAATTTCACACTTGGACTGTTACCCACCCGTTCCAATGTCTCATATGAAGTCCACCAAATGATCCAGGTGGAGCAACTGAAGCTGAAAGATTTCTCAAACAGTTTACAACGAAATCCACCACTGCCACTGTTGATTCACCAACAGTAGTAAAGATGTCCATACTGATGTTTAGAGGTTCTAAAACACTGAGGGTAGAATTGTGTATTCCATGTGGAACATTCTTCAGGACACGACAAGCCGCACAAGGTGCGTGAGTCTAGCCGGCCGATTAATTTGAATTCATTTTGCATGAAGAAAAATCACTTATGACTGATTTGTCTTTCTCCCGTGCATTAATCCGTGCAGGATGGAGTCCGGTTGGTGTTTCCGTTTACCTTAGCTATGTTTATTCACAATCTCCTTTCTACTAGCGGTTAATACATCCGCAACAGATGACTATATACAGTTTTACCGGCAACATGAAGGAGGTCATTCATCGTAAGCAACCGACAGATTTAGACTCGGCATTCGAGCTGGTCGGTCTCTGTTCTGTCGTCTGTCTAGATCATTTGTCGTCTCTGCCATTGTGGTTCGCACTGGTACGACGACGTTCCTGTCTTCTACTAACCGATGTTCTGTTAGAGTGTTTTATTTTGAAGGCGTTGGTAAATGAAACGAGAAAGTAAACCCGGTCACGGAGATGTGAAACTCACCAGCGGAGAATTCATACTGTTTGGAAAAGGACGTAAACCACAGAAAGTGTAGAAAATGGGTTTACTTTTGCTAGACCTCAGGAGCTGCATATGCCAGTCTGGGGATAACAACTTTAGTTACGAACCATTATGAGTGTGTTCATCAGCTCATGTGTTTTGTTAAGCCATTGGAGTATTAGTTAACAATATGGACTCATAGTAACAGTGGTATGGAGGTCTGTTTTTAATTCCGCGAATAATATGAAATGTAAACGCTATCTAAATGAAACAAAACCCTAGCATACCGTTTTCTTCCCAACTGCACTGGTTGGAAAGTCTAACTACGCTTAAATTCTGCCATCATTTTTGAGTGGTGTTCGACTTGTACCAGTCTACAATACTCCGACAGAAAGATAACTATTTCCAATTAATGTGTGTTTGTAAAACCTACTGATCAGGTACAAATCTATGAACATAAAATGAGACGAGGTATCATCATGTGGTTTACCTCATCGGCAAACATAGATGTAAAGTGCACCACCCGCACCAACAGCATGTATGGGGTTAAAATTCACTCAATCCCCTGGAGGGATAAGTATCATTGTCTTGTCATACCGATATAAGCATAGTTGTGCACTGATATTAGTAGGTTCACTGGGGCACGTTAAGTGATCCACTTATTGGTAGACGGATGCAAAGGTTGAGAATCCGGGTTCCTCGGTCAGTATAATTCGCTTACTGATACAAAGATGGCGACAAACGCCAGTATACCGCAGCCCTTTATAAACACAACGTCAGTAAAGAAGCAGTAAGATCTAAAGAAAAACGAAACAATGCCGTTTACAACCTGTTTCTGCCAAGCATTTAGAAATCTAATGCCTTATATGGCAGTCTATATGAAGCGTTGACTGTAACTACCGATAATTTATTCTAATGAGGCAGCACCCTGTGAGAAAAAAACAGTGTGTCAGATGAATGTTGGATGTAAATCTAAGCAACTATTTTGCTGTTATCCATGGATCATACCGGGCCAACGAAAATAAGAAGATTTTCCATAGAAACCTCAAGAAAAAACTGACAGTAGAACGGAGACTTCTACGACGTTTTCGGTATCCTAGTAGATAGAAATTCACAACCGTGAGACGATTCTCCTACGTAAACTTCTGAAGATCCACTGCGATTTTCGACGCAACCTGCAAAACTGGCTCCAAAAGATTTCTGTTCAGCTTAAGGCCAGAATAAATTGGTGAAATAATGTATTCGGATGAAGTTCGGACATAAGTTGCACACGAAGTTCAAAAACCCTTCTTGTCATTTTGAGGGACTGTTCGTTTCATCGATTTCGATAAATTAAATTCGAAAAAGGCGAAAAATAGCGTGTAAGATGTCTTAAGCATTGACATTTCGTTCGCATCTCATCGGTTACTTTTGCGAAATTGACATACAAATTATATACCGAGGGGGCAAGCAGCTAGGAAAAATCGATCTAGTCATGAGACAGTCAATCAGGTGACCAAAGTGGAAGCAGTAAGATGCAACTGAAGCGTACTGATTATCAACAACAGACCGGACATTCAATGGACCCAAAGACTGCCTTTAGAGTGTTCTTCAGATCGAAACTTAAACAGGCTCTCAATATTGCGGAAGCTGTCTCAGTATATCGGCTGAATCCCACCTTATGCGCCCAGAAACATTTGGTGACTAGCCTTGCGCTATGCTGGTAAAAATGCAATTAATACTCTTTGATTCCATTTTACCTTCGTATTTTTCTTTTTTCTAAACCCAAACCTTTTAGACCCGTGTATTCTTCTTCATAACATCTAACTATTGTTTAATTCTGTTTGATCCGTATAGATTTTCTAACCCTATCTCACCAATTCCACTTAATCTGTATGGATTTTTGTTTTGTTTCGAACCATCTCTCTCTCCCTCTCTTTGGACTCCTATTACCCATTTGACCCACAGCAATTTTATTCATGTTCTTGATAAACAGTACGCTTCAGTTGCATCTTACTGCTTCCACTTTGGTCACCTGATTGACTGTCTCATGACTAGATCGATTTTTGCCTAGCTGCTTACCCCGCTATATAATTTGTATGTCAATTTCGCAAAAGTAACCGATGAGGTGCGAACGAAAAGTCAATGCCCAAGACATCTTACACGCTATTTTCCGCCTATTCCAAGTTTATCAGTGGGAACTGGTGTTTCAAATTAAATTCGTTTTAGCTGCTTTGTCGTGATGATATGAGGAGAACAGGTTGGACGATAGTCATGTGCCCACAACTTTTCAGGGTTCATCTTAACGATACTCAACCCTGTTTGTGCATATTGTGTTACGATTACATTACCGCGAACGACGATTAGCCACGTGTATGCACAGCTGCCAACTTTGATGGAGAGATATCACTTCTTTGGCTATTGTGTAAGTGGAATGCGGTCAGCCAGAAAAATGTTGCAATCATCGGAGTTCCAGATTTCCAGGTCACCTGCCTACAGAAGATGATAACTGGACATTTTATTCGTAGATAATTAATGTAGTAGTGTTCCTAGGAATGATCCAGTTGCTACACTTCCTAAAATGGGAAGTGAGGTCGAAACCAACTTCATCCCAATTGTTCTGTCACTGAGAAAGTCAGGTTATTCAGCAGACAGAACGACATTGACCGTCGTAAGCTTCCATTTTTTGAGAAACTGGGCCTGATGACATTGAGTCAAACATCTTGGCGAAGTCAAAGAAGATAATGTCTGATGTAAGACCATAACACCTAACGCATACCCCATTAACGTTCAGCAGATGACCACTGGTATTTTTGGGCGGCGCACTTCAGAGGTAACTTCTGATGAATGCGGATACCCAGGGATTTCATCCTTGAAGCTGCTCACCAGAATTACTGATCCAAATGATGCAGCCGTAACATGGATTAAGGACTGTTCCATAAGATAAAAGAAAGAAGAAAAACACTTGACTACCATTTCAGAGCTTCTTAGAACACGAATTAAGTGAATGGTATCCCTTGGAATACAATCTCCCTCTTCATTTCACTTTTAATAAATTGGCCTTATGCTTAGGATAAACAGTGGTAATAATGCCGTTCACCAGTCTATCGATCCTAGATTTGAATAATCGTCATTTAGTCCTAATCTATATCTGGGCAGCCTGACAATAACTTAGCACGTGCGTTATCCTACCGCTACATGGCAGCAAACACCAGACCGTGAAATATCTATTAGTTTCATTGTCTTTTTAGCCCGAAAGATATGTAAATGGTGGTACGTTTTTTACCACGACATGTGATTCGTCAATTCTTCAAATCAAATTTAAGTCCCAAAATTGGTTTGCGCGCCTTTCAAGGCGACTAGATAACACTTACAATATCACATTTTTCAAAAATAAAAAAAGTTGTTTCAGTTTTATAGCAAATGCCTGTGCGACAGCTCTATGGTTAACAAGAAAGTGTATCAAGTGTAAGATAAATGAGAAACCATAGCGTTGAATATGGGAATGTACAAGCTTTTTTTAGTCGTAACCTAGTTAATGAGGTCAATTTGCATTTAGAAAACCTTGCAAAAAGGGAGTGACTGAAAGCAGACAATAATTTGAGTAAAGGGCGAATCACAAGCTTTAACCGATTCAAACACAATGCAGTGTATGTGATTGGAAAAGAATATACTATTATCATCAGTCAACTCTTTTCTGGATCTAGAACAAGGCCGAAACCATTAACTAAAGTATCGTGATAAATTTTTTGAGATCAGTACAACCAATGAGAAGGTGAGTGGACTTTCATGCAACGAAGAATTAGATCATATACTGTTTGGGAAAAAATTTAGATGTTTGAAGTAAAATGTCAGTATTGTGACTTTACTCGAAAAACATCGTTAACTTGAGTACACTTTAAATTGGAATTCAGTGCAACACATAATTTCTTACGGGATGAGACCTTTTTCTCAGTCTGTACCTGGGCTTTGCCAAGAGCTCGATTACTTTTGGGAGGATAATTAATCTTCAATACAGGTGGGCGAACAAATTGAATACCATTCAATTTCGATCGCAGTACTTGCGTTCGAATAAACTTTACTGCGGGACTCTTTAAAAGAAGGCACTGGACTAGAATGCCTGCGCCTGTAGTCGACTTTCATATTAAACAACCGTGCTAACCATTGTGCTGCTAACCCCACTTAAGCACGACCCAGTTATCATGCGCAAAGCTCGGCTGCACTCAGTCAGGCTGGGTGATCGTCTCGAAAGGTGACATGATGACTGCCTTGTTTATTCACTGCTGGGTCTTCTCAGTCCAGTTGAACTCACCTGTTCTACCAAAGTGACTGAGCAATCCGTTGATTACTGATTAATGGTACTAGTGAAGTCGTACAAAAAATGTTTGAGATCAATGACTTTAAAAAAGGTAGGTTGAGCTTTCTATCCGCGGTGCGGTTACTGGTGCGCGATGTTCTATTTGTTTCAACTAAAACCTGTAACACACGTGGACGTATCGATTCATAGAGAGTGTGCATTCGGTTATCTGAGCAGTTAAATAAGACTGATCTGTATGGTGAGGATGGAGATTATTTCTGCATACCAAACTCTAGAAACGCCATCATCTACACACTTTTATGAAACCGAATTCTTTGGAACAGGCATGAGACTGATACACAGGTTGAAGAAAAATAGAGAAAGACCTGCATCCAGAAGGGTGTCAGAACTTGTGAAGAGTTGAGAAGACTCACATTCGTTTGCATTTGCAAATTAGGTAAGACCATAAAACTAACCCAGTAACAAGACTATGAGAGACAAGTGAGTACCATATTTCCTCATGAGTAAAAACAAATCCATGTTGGTGCTTTTTAAAGTATCGCAATATTCTAGTAAACAAGAACTTGTCAACAGAAGCTGATAATGTTGGATGAGTGTGGTAAGTTAAAGTATCAGTGACAGAACGTAATCGACAATATACACGCTGGTCTTAATCTGAAAAGTTCTTTCTGCACTGTTAGGCGTGTAAAAGAAAGTTTATGGAGATAATCCAACTTAACCGATGTATGCGCAATTACCCGATGCGACTTGCTCGTGAAATGTGCCCTGCACCTTGATTTGGGGAAGGACTAAATTCCCGTTAAATTCCCTTTTATTATCAAACCCACCGTGGACCATATCAATACACAAAGTGACCATATGACCTTAACTAAACGGTCTAATCTAGTGCTGCAGTAGATCATAACCACAAGTTCGTTCGGATTATTGCTGGGTCTAGAAAATTCCCTACAAAGATAACGATTCCCTATAACCTGATCCCCATATATCTTCCGCCTATCCGTGTAAGTGTTAGGCGCTCTCAACGAGCTTGTTGGGTTTGCTTCCGTTAATTTGACCTCATCCATCTATCAAGATGGAATCAGACTTACAAGAGAAGATTAATGATGGGGTTTGTGGCCTTTTCAATATGACCTTTTCCGCTCACAGGATGAGTTGTGCATATTGGCGCCTCATCCGATTATGATGCGTACATCGTAAAGCTTGTGCTACCGCTCAAACGCATGGCACTTGGAAATGGCATCTTACTTCCCGGAAAAGATCAACAGTTGGGATTTATATGGTTAATCAAGTCTTACGAGTCCTTCTGGATTTTAAAATATTCAGAGTCTGTGCTAAAATATCAACAATAAACAATCGTGGGGCATGTACAAGATATTCAACAATTGTGAGTTCGTAAACGACATTAACCGTGTCTCGATTGATTCAATGTAAACCAGCTTCTCGACATACATATTTGAACAGCCTGAACACCTAGTCGTCACAGCAACTGCTCTGATTATTGATCCTGTTGTTACGGTGAGTAGTATGAACAGAATTAAAAGTTATCAAAGATAACTGTAACGCACAAAGAACTCGAGCAGCTTTTCTATTGACTTACTGACTTGATTGATATAATCATCTATTTTGTAAAACAAATCAAACGGTGTCTGATCCAGATTCCAGAAAAGTGAAACATATTCTTCAGACCATATGCCTAACGTCAACTATGAAGGCAGACAAACTCTACTTAAAATGAGATCTGTTGATTGTCTACATTGAGCTAGGATTAGTTATGTCCTTGCACTAATGAAACAAGGCAGTCAGATGTCTTTGGTTTCGGGACCTGAATGCCCGTCAGATGTGTACTCGAAAGGACGGATTTTTAATCCAGAGACGATCACATAGACGAATTAAAATCAAGCGACTAAATATCCTCCAACGTGATTGTGTTTGAATAAGCTGAATTTCACCCATAGCATCGTTGAACTGGCTGAACGGGATTCACTCATTTGCAGAATGTCTCAGTCATCTGGTCCTGTGTGTGCTTTCCGATGGTTTGCTAGTGGCCTTCCTACGCTCATATCAAATGTTTTGAAAATGAGTCCCAACAACGAGAATATCACGATGTAGCTGAGCCCGCATATGTACTCGACTTAATTCACACTATCAAGCACACCTGTCGGACGTAAGACGGTGCGATCTGGCTGGACGTTCGACAACGTATCCGGCAATGTTTGCCACATGGTTTCGGAATTGTTGTTCTCTAGCCAGACTATTACGTACAGTGAGATAAATATGTGGTGACATAATTGCTTTGATAGTTCTGTATGAGAGAAACCAAAACCTACTTCAGAGCACTGCAAATAATCTACCGCCCGTCGTTTGACTTACTTTGTACTTCGATCGTTTTTAAGGCTATTCGGCACATGCTGGAAGTCATGGGTAACCTTTTCGTTAAACTGAATGTTCCGTTGACTGATCTCGCTTGTATATTTGCGATTGGACTCACGGTCCAGGTTTCTTACTCAATTTTTTCGGTGGGTTTCAGAGATGTCCGAACAAAATCAGCTCATAAAATTACTTGAGACACACCTATGGGATAGGATGTAACATCAGCGTTCGTTTGTGATTTAATTAACATTGGCACATAGTGTGTGTCTATCTCTGGACCCGGACCGAATTGCAGACCCTCAAATCCACGCTTTCAGAAAGCCTACCGATCATCTCATTTGTCCCATACGACATTCAGGCCTCATCTATAGGACCATCAATTGGAGTTATGCGATAACTGTCGTTTACAAGTGCTGTCATAATGTGTGATTGTCGTTCAATAGGCCTGCCTGTCTGAATTATGTGATATGCTTGCTAACTTTGTTTGGTGTGAAGCAAATAGCTCCTCATTCGGATTGTCAAATCTCATAGGCCAATAGTCTGTTGTTCAATACGTCATAGAGAACAAAATACGTTTTATCAACAATTGGTGTTATGAATAAGAATGGAGTCAAGTACATTTTAATGATGCGATTAATGAATGTAATATATCAATGGATGTGAAAGACGCGGAAACTTCAATGTTGTCTAATTATGCATGCACATAAATGATTGAGTGTTAAAGGTTAACACTGTGTGATGAATACTTATTGTGAAGTTTCACCTCTACACCACGATCCGTTGTCAAACAAAAATGTCCAAGGATGTATGTCACATGTACAGATATTACGAAAACCGTTCGATAGCTATTACATTAGTGTTGTGTTTGAAAGTGGGTGTAGAAACCGGTTGTTACAACGAACGTTTCAAGATTGTTGGAAGTTTTGTTCTAAATTAGTGACCAGTTCTGTAAATGTCTATTTCTCACTCTAATATTTCAAACGGTGGGTTTGTGCAGAACTAAGGATTTTGAGGATCAACATCGGCCCTCAATACCACAAGACAGCTCATTATAATTTTCATCTTCCTGTCCTTCCCCTACCTTCAGTGGCAGCATTTTATCTGAGGTTGAGTTTGAGGTCCAACAACAATAATAACCATTTACTACACCTGCTTGTGGCAAATTGAACAAAAATGGTGTGTTCCTGTGATATCGGATGTGCTATTAGTTCTCAAGCCAAATTTTAGAACAAAACGACATAGAATAACAACCTATAATGAAATCATGCATTCTCATACATTCTGTTGCTAACCTCAAGGTAGAGGCCTACAACACAGGCCTTGTTTCTGAGCCAAGACGTCACCAAACATGCACTGCCATGATTTCGACCAGAAATCATGTGTTCAGACACGTGTTTGTACATTGAGCAGCCATAGTGATACTGAGTCACCGCCACGATTAGGCACCACGTTTGCCTGCTTCCGACCTTATCAACCGGGTCGATTTCCGGGGCCTTGGTTGCCATGGCCATCAGACCTAAGACGACAAGCTACCATTGCAACCAATTTACGGAGTCGGACATTTCATCCAACCAAAGAACACCTGATCTCTCCAACGCACCTCCTTGCAAACGTCCCGTCACGCCTAGCATGGTCACAGATGCGGGTGGCGGTACTCTGGTGAGTGAACAAACTACCGTCCGTTCGTCCGTACGTCACTACCCGTATGAACTTGAGCAATTCACACAGTTGTACTGATTCTATTGATCAGTCGATGGTAGGTGGCCTTAAAAAAGACTAACACACCTTCAGGACATAGAGAACGTGCTCAGTCAGCTTAGTTTGAAAAGAGGTCTGTGACTGCGAGCAAATTCGTAGAGCATACCATCTGGTAGACATCGCGTGCAAATTAGCACACCACGTCTGAGATGGCGCCTAACGGTCTACGCACACTACAACTTATTTCAGTTACTCGCATACTAATAGAGCGTAATGTTGGCCCTTTTGCGCATGACAACTGAGAAGTGGCAGACAGCTTTTGGTAGCTACGGCACCATGATAATTTAGTCGCGTGTTACCACCGCGCACCGCGTGAACAGTCTTCGTTCTGTAGACGTGACAACGTGGCTTAGAAACTAAACTAAAAAACCTGAGCCAAATACCAGACTTGTACGTTCCTGATACACTGTCCGTGCAATGGTGTTGTTTGATGACTAGTACCTTTCGTCTCCACATAGAAACAACAGAAAAGCCTTTAATGCCCATGCCGGTTTTATCTTGTTTTCAGATGAGTCTGTTTGCATGTCATTCTGTCGAACAAGTGAATATAATTTTGGATAAGCTGTCGGCATAACGGAACCCACCGAGTTTATGTGTTCAACTTTCGCCCTTCGGCTGCACACAAGTTTTCTTAGCTTGACTTTAAAACAAGTCTACTCGTCGGATTTATTCGAGCAGCAATTTGCCAGAACATCTACATTTAACTGACTGCCATAGATAGTCATTACAACCACCGGCATTAAAAGCAGACGTGTATTGTAAACTAACAGGCAACCAACGATTAGCTAATTAGTTGGTCTTTTTATTCGAGACTCGCCGATGTAGATTCTACACATCAAAGTTATTTTGCACAAAAATATCTTAGTTACTCTGCGTTTAATCGTTTTCAGACTATCTACACTGGAACGACAAAGCAGCGAACAAGACTTCTTTTCTGTATTTGATCATCAGGCTAATTACAACACAATAAAATATGAAAACAGCAGCTAGGGTGAGTCAGAGAAATGGTCAATAGAGGTTATGGACAGCATGTTTGGTATCAGTCACGCAATCACTGTTCCAAATCCTGGGCTTGGTTGGTTGTGGGCCAGTGGAGATTACGTGTCTGTACGAACGTCTTCTGAGCACAAAGTTCAGGGTTGCGTAATTGGATACTAGTGGCCTTGAAAAATGTCAGCATTCAGAATCTCACCATCTTTGATCTATTCCTTGGCACTTGGCAAACAACCTGAAAAGCATCTTTCTTACTGACAGAATGATTAGAGTCAGTCAAATTAGCAACAATCGCACTTGAAACCGTTTCAACCACACCACTATTCAACCACACAGGATGATGTTCACGCACTCTGTCGGACAATCGCCTTGTAGTACGATCAGTTTATGATGCACGACACGAGCAAACAAATGAGTACACACAGCAGCTGGTTGTAGAACATGGAAGTTTGTCTTTGAGTAGTGACATGATGACAGGTGTTGAACGGAAACTCACAAACAATTGAGCGGCAAGGTAGGGTGTTTCGACTGACTTTTTCAGCTTTCTCGAGATAAATTCGGCCATGGGATCACCCTTGAAAGGAAGACTAATAAACGAATGTTTCTTGTTCACGGAGGGTGGCTTGAGTTTCAGCTCTAGCGCCTGCATCACCTCCTGAATGAAATGCATTGGGTAGCAACTCCGTATGAACACTTGTAGAAAGTCTAGCTCAGCTTGTAAAGTGTCAGGGGTGCAGGTCTTTCACGCCCTACCCCTCAGATATCGTATGAATGTAGTGGTCGCTCCAAGTTCGTTTTCTGTACACAATTCGTTGGATTGAACCATCTTCTCCATTTACTATGCCAACATCCAAGAAATTTATTTCACCATTGCTGTCTGACTTCTTGATGAATTTAATACTACAGTGAGCTGAGTTAAAAGCTGCCATAACTCCGTTCACGTTAGAATTCTCGTTCAGGACGCAAAATATATCATCAGCATAGTGTTTGTAAAATGCAAACTGTTCAGTCACCACACTCAGTTGGCTAGTTTCCAGTTAGCTCATGAAAACGTCAGCTAACAGAGGACCTTGAGGCGAGCTCATTGCCACTTCATTTCTCTGTCGGTAGATTGCACTGTTGAACAGAAACTGAACATTACTCGTACAAAGCACCAGCAGTTTTCTCAGTTCATCTTTTGGGATGTCCACCTGTTTGTTGTTACGCCCGCTGTAACCGCATAAATAGTCAGTTGTCTTTCGTAGGGTCATTTTAGTCAATAGTTAGGAAACATCGAATGAGAACATTCTTTGATTGTTTAGGTTAATGTCTTGGACTGCGTCAGTGAAATGAAACGTGTCCCGGAGACTCTGTTTCGCTAGCTCCAGTCTGACAGGTTCGAGCTACGCCGGGTAACACCGGGCAAATCATTCGGGGATTACTAAACATGATATAAAAACATCCCCCAAAACGATTCTTTACTAGAATGTTATTGTATTAAATTTACTGCAGTTCTGTCCACCAGGTCGCACTTGATGATCGTATGCCAGTAACAATATTTCTGACAGCGGTTTTAAAATCGGCTGTAAAGAAATATCCCGACAGATAAAAGCAGTAGATGTGACCGAAATCATGTTATGTTGTAGCCAAGCTTTCATCGACCAAAAAATCGTACAGGACTGACACATACCTGGTCGGCCGTTCATAGGTCTCTTCAAAGACAAAACATCCACATATGTCCACATATATCGACATATATCCACATGTATTTCAGCTAGACCTAACGTACATGCATGTTAAAGAACTGTCTCTCCATAAGACAGTAATTGATGAATTTTTGCAAAACAGTTATCAGTTGGTAGCGCAGCTTTTAACTCTGTATATACGCTAGTTAACACGCTGTGTTAACATGCTAATCTCATAAGCACGACGGTCAGAGTGCAAACTCTGATCCGGACAAGGATATGCAGTAATGATGAGCTCTAGTAAAAACTGAACTCAAATCTGGTGTTTTCTATCGAAGTGAGCTAACCGACAAATTTATCTGAATGCGAAAGCTGCGATCAACTGTGCGTGGTGTTCAATTGTGAAATAATGTAACTCCCCGAATTCTCACCGTTACTTGTGCAAATGGCTCAAATATACACTTTCTTAATTGGATGTAAGCCGGATTTTGAATATTAAAGATAGTTTATGACCTAGACTTTTCATACTTGACACTATTAAACACTCACGTATAGTTATATAGCCATTCCAGTCACCGAGCTCGTACCGACGTAAACATGTTATTTGAACGGTTGTGTACAATTTGGTTGGATGGCTCCAAAAACTTAGATACGTCAGCAAGCAGGTGGTGACGGGTTTTAAGACATGTCGATGTTCACTCAGCGTGGTTGGTTGGGATACATCCGTCGAATGACAGATAAACGAATTCCGAAACATATGCAATAGAGACAGCTAACAATAGGTAGACAAAATCCTGATGGTCATGAGCTGTGATACCAGGATGTTACCCAGGCAAGTCTTTCGCATTGTGGTATCGATCTTAGGTCATAGGAGAATGCAGCCTTGAACCGGAGCGTCTAGAAGAATACGATTCAGACGAGCATCCGAAAGTTCAGTCGGCTGCAGTGTTGTAAGCTAAAAACGTGGGTGATATAAAGAATGTGTATTCAGAAGATCGACACAAGGGGTATATGTTTCAACACTACTTTAGATGCAAACACTCATTTGCATATAACAATAATCCCGAAGCACCACATTTACCAATACAACGTTTATTCATGATAACAACATTTTATATCAGTAAGTTGAAGCGAGCGTTATGCAACTAAACTATAGACGAGACAGGTCGTGATGATTTTACCGTATGACATGATGACGAATGCAGCTGAAAGTGCGCCGGTCGTCTAGGACTGATAGGTCATCGAAGTCCTCATATCTCATCTTCAACAAAGAGACGATGAATAAATTAGATGTAAGTAGGTTTCAAAGCATACATATTTTTGTCCGTACCAGTCTATTGATGACTAACTGGCTGTCCCTTAGAGAAACTTGAGTCATGGTGGTCATCTGTTCAGTAGCTCCGTTGACTCGTTTTACATCTTACGTTTAGTCTGGTTCTTCATCCAAGTTCAACTTTTCGTTTATCTTCCTAATTTTATTTAGAGTGCATCAGCATGTACTCCAACACAAAACTACTTTCTACCCTGTACTTTCAATGTCTTCCTTTCCAACCTAGACCTCATCTTTGTTTTCGTTTCCCAAAGAGACAAGAAATTCAATTTCATGGTAGTCTACAACTTGACTGAACACAAGTGGTTCAGCACAAGCTACTTGCAGTGGTTTTTATAAGGAAGCTTACTTTGGTTTCGACAACTGTGACAGATTAAACTCGAGCCGAAGGTACGCAAACCATTTGGCATCTATTGCATTTTTCCTAACTGCAATTAAATCAATTCTCACTCGATATTTCTCACTTCGACACTATGGCTGTTCATCTAGCCAAGGGACTACAACCAATGTTGTTCCTCTGTTGGAAGTTGAAAAACTATCTGTTGCCTATTGATCAGTTACCATGCCCAAGTTTCTGAGCCCTACTTCGAGTTGATTCATTTGGAATCTTTGTCCAGGATGCCGATGTGTTTAAACGCCCATATGTAGGAAATTTGTTGTGTTCTGAATGCTTGTCTCTCTGTTCGTTCTATTCTTCTCATGTATTACAAGACCAGTGTTTTACTGCGTCGCTGATATCCCGTTTATGTCCAAGGGAACAAATTTAATTTCCCTCTTCAGTGTCATTTGCGTCCGGCCAAATCGGCTTGACATTATTTAATCGCAGGCACATAAAGTACCATAATTCTATCAGAGGTTACCTCCATGTTGTTCGTAAAGTCTGTGACCCACCTTCGTTGGACGCTGGTATAACCCTAGCACACGGTCGACAGCTTAAGGATACATAGCATCTCAAATATTTTGGATCCTGCGGCCGTCCAATGCCGACCACAGAGACATTCATGGCTCGGTTTCTAGTCTAGTATTTGGTCGGTTTGCCACCTACGACGGCAACTTGAACACAACCGAAGGCGTCACAACTATTTCTGGCCATGGAAATTAAATCACCCCAAATCTTCACTTAACTTCGAGCGTAGTAATAAAACGTAATTGAGCGTTATAAGCACGTTGAATGTATCGGCTTCAGCTTATCGCTCTAGGCACCATAGATCGTGGTGATGTGGCCATATGATACTGTGTTAAATGCGACCGCATATATGATGCCTGTATCGGATTGATAGGTAGGTAACGTACTCACAGCACACAATCAACAAATGGACGGTGAGTAAGTCAGAAGCAAATGGGTTGATTTGTTTTAATTCCTTTATTTTCCGCATCAGTGAACAATCCCAATCGTTTGGTAAATCATCCGCCGTCCTCTTTTGAAACCAGGGTCATGGTGGCCTTCTACATCTTATTTTCTTTAGTTTTTTGGTGCAATGTATAGTGAAGATTTTGTTTCGTTCTCTGTTTAAATGAAAATGCTTGTTTTTCTTGGTAGTTTCATATAAAAAAGCACAATGAGAAGCTCGAGTGGAACTACCAAAAACAGCTGTTCGCATAATTGACTTCTTATGCAACTGTACTATTCAACTCCGATAACTCTTCACTTCAACGATTCAATTCTACCACTTGTACCGACTATAACAAATGATAGTTTTGACAGTCGCATTCACTTGTACCTTTTCAATGATCTTGGATCTTTATCTATTTTTGTTTTAGTCAAGCCATTAATTTTGTAATATCCGTCCCGGGGCTACAATGACAACTCGCTCCGTACCCCACTAGCTTGACGTTTTTCCTCTGTACACTCTACTTTCCAGGGTCGATACCAATACACGAGGGTTCACGAGCTGAGTTCTTGTTTTTCATTGTCGATCGGTTTTTGATAGTGACTACAGACTGGGTATTAATCTGTTGGACCAGTTCCAACACACTTCTCCATGTAGCTCGCGATATGCGTATAGAACCACCGTCGTTTTCAAAACCGAAATACTCATCAGGTAGTTAATACCTTGCGTTCTGAACTTCAAACTTTCCAATACAATGCTGTGAAGTGAATCATGATTCATCAGATAAGTTAACTCGGTTCTACACATAACCCTTGTGAGCCTATTTCGGGCACCCTTTCTACTCTTGGTGGATAACTTGGACTTGTTCGAAAGTCGTCACAAGGTACTTGCTGAAACTGACAACAGGACAGAGTATGAAACGTGAGCCAAGGGACAGATAGTTTTATTGTCACATTACTGAAGAATGATCAGTCCTCTTAACTGGGCGTCTTATGGGGGTGACAGCTGTTGTAGTCTAATGTTTCGTCTACACATCTGATCAGTTGTCGTCTAAATGCGTGGGCGTTCGCGGATGGAATGTGCTTTTGTGACACACGCGCTGGTGTAAGTTTCGCACTTCGCTGCTCTCATGCAGTGAGAGGGCAGATCCGCCGGGTGGACAGGGTAACCACAACTAGCACGATTCACCAGTTGCCAGCCTTATGAAGTCTCAGGCTACCACGTGCGCGGTGTGCATTGGGCGCGTGGATGTGGCCTTTATACGTAGAAGGTATGTGTGCATTACCACTAGCAAACTGGTCATCCCCATGTGCGATTCACTGATAACTAAATGGTTTGATCTGAGATAATAAGCCCTACAATCTGTTCAAGCCGACTTTGAGGATTGCTACGGTACTCGAGTTTTTCACCTCAAAATATAAATTGTGATTGGTAGAAACTATCCAATCGTTGAATACTAGTCAAAGAGTTCCGAGTGAGAGTGAAACTCAGATAATTTCCAATATTGTTACTTGCAAGTCCCACATATTTGTTGATGTGTTATCTGGTGGACAAATGTTGTGAATATAGTGGTGAATCAAAACTTTCAGTCGTGCAATCTAAAGTCTTCACATTGCTTATTACCCGATTTTTAACACCAAGTTTGAGGGACAAGTTTGAGATAACTGACTCCTCGTGTGTAGCCATTTTCACGATGGATGAATTAATAAGTGATTCGCGGCATCCAAAACGGATTAGCCTGTCACAGTGACCGAAGCCAAAGGACGCCTGCACTTTAAGCCTTCACCCCAAGTGGCTTGCGCTGCACAACTGGGGGTTTTACTCACGCACCACGTATCCGGTGTAAACCCAAAGGAATAAGACCAGTAGGTGTGTGAGTCCTTTGTGTCCAGCCTGCCAATGCTGGTTAGCCAACTGAATGACTAGCAGGAAAAGGAGACCTTTAAATCTCGGAGAATAAACAGATAGAAAGACTGCAATGACAAGATCTATATTAAGAAGAAAGATATGTAAAATGCAATACAAGAAGCATTTGAGTATACGAGTGCACGCTACAGCATTTCAGAGAGGATGAAGTTGGATAACAAAATTCAAAGTTGAACTATGAATAGATCAGACAGACGATTCATCATTCAATACACCAACAAAACTCAAGAAAAGAATGGGTAGAAGATCGCAGACACCTGGGCTTCTGAAAAGAGGAGCAGATTAATTGCCAAACGACCATGGTCCTGGTCGATGTCACCATTAAAAAACAGAATGGACATGCTGATATGACTTACATGAACCTAACGTACTCGTCGTATCTTCGCCGACGGTGCACTATCAGTTTGCTGGTGACCTACTAATCCCAAACGACCAACGCATTCGTGGCCGCACACATCACAACGTCATATAGTCAAGTCACCACGACTTATGGCACCGATTTTTTCCTTGCATGCTGTACGCTTCCGCTCACGACCGCGCAACTGCTGCTCACTGAACTCGTGGATGTCCCTCGGAATAGTATTCCTCCAAGCAGTCCGGTTCAACACTAAGTTTCCCAGCATCTAAAATCAATTTTACATCGTGAAAGGCAACTGCACAGCATCTTGGTATCTCCACTTTTGACCACCAGGATTTCGCTTACCTGATCTCAGTTGTCCATACAGCACCAGCTTCGGAATACGGTCATCGCCTATGCAACGGACGTGATCTAACCAACGTAGGTGATTCAACATCAGCAAGGCTTCCATCCCGTTCACGGCCGCTCGCCACAATACTTCAGTGTTGGGAACCATGTCCGACCACCGAATACCAAAGATGCGTCTTATACATTGCAAATGAAAGCGGCTCAGATAACGCACGTTCCGCTGATACAATGTCCGAGTTTCACTGCCGTACAGCAGTATAGACAACACCATTGAACGGTAGACAAAGAGCTTAGTGCTCGGCTTCAGACTGTGGTTCTTCCAAATACGTCTTTCAAGATGTCCGAAGGCAGTACCAGCCTTTGCCATTCGAGCTCTCAACTCGCGGTCCACGGACAGATCGGTGGACACATTGCTGCCCAAGTATCAAAAATCTGTGCAGCTGTCAACAACATCTCCATTGATGCAAATTTGGGGTGAAGGTGCACAGACAGCACCTCCGTCCGGAGAAGGCTGAAAGAAAGAAAATATCTTACCTGTGTTGATATCCACTCCAAACTTGGATGCTGCGGTCGCGAAAACCGTGGCCAGTCGCTGTAGTTCGTCCTCGCTATGCGCAAACAGCGCGCTGTCATCTGCGAACAGAAGCATGCGCATCATTGAGATATGTAACCGGGTTGGTGCACCAAAACTTCGAATGCTCAGAAGACGCCCATCCGTCCGGTACTCTACGTTAACACCGTCCTCCTAAGAGTCCTGGAAAGCAACTGTTAGCATGGCAGTCAAATATATGCTAAATAGGGATGGAGCCAGGACACAACCCTGCTTCGCGCTAGAGACAATGTCAAAATCATCAGAGGGAGATCCACACGATTGCACCTTTGCCTTCATGTCTAATTGCAACAATCTAATCAAATCGACGAACTCATCTGGACACCCAAACTTACCAAGCACCGTCCACAGCGTCTCACGGCTCACGGAATGGAACGTCTTGTGAAGTCTACGAAGAGGGCATACAGGGACTGGTTCCGTTCCCGGTACTTCTCCTAAAGCTGTCGCGCAGCGAACACCAGGTCGGTCGTACTCCAATTTGCTCGGAATCCGCATTGCTCCTCAGGAACATTGGCCTCCAAGACATCCGTATTCAGCCGGTTCAAAAGAATTCTGGCAAGCACCTTGCCTGCGCAGCTCAGCAGACTGATGCCTCAATAGCTATCGGGGCATTGCTTGTTACACTTACCTTTAAACAAAGGTACTATCACAGTATCCTTGAAATTTTGTGGCATCACCTCGTGCCCCCAGATAGAGTGAACCAGCAGGAGTAGTGCAGGTCCCACCGCCGACCCGCCATTCTTCAGGATTTCGCCTGGCAATCCATCTTCACCTGCAGACTTCCCATTGCGAAGTTGACCAATCGCCGTCACAAACGGCTGGAGAAAAAAATGATCTCAGTTGGGACGCGCATCCCGACGCCCACCGAAAGGCCAAACAAGTGTACCAAACAGGACATATGCATGGACCGGACAACAACCGTGGAACATGTCATGGGGTGACCAACACAGTCGTCGGTCAGGGCCGAAGCCAAACTACTGAAGCCAAGCCAATGAAGCGAAGCCAATGAAGTGGAGCCAATGAAGCTAGCTGCTGTGTTGATTTCATATATAATGCTCTATCGACAATATACAACACACTTTTGTCGTGCCTCATTGCTGAGTCTTTTGCAATCAGCCGGGATAGCTTGAGGTCGTATTAACCAGGGTTACAACAATCGCCTTCTGCAATTCTAGTAAACCGGGAGCGACAGCAAGTGAAGGCTTGATGGCCTTTTGTGGCAGGCTGTTCACGGTCACCCAATCAATGGTAGCAGGACGTTTTAGTAGGTTACCAAAGTGTTTGCGCCAGACTTTCATGATATCCTCTGGTTGGGTGCACGAACAGCCGGTGTCCACATCTATCGGTGTTTTAGTATACTGGGTAGGTGGACCAAATAACGCTTCGAGCGAATCGTAGAGCTTCTTATGCTCTCGATGATCTGCGAAGCCCCGCATCCGTTCGTCCTGCTCCATCCACCAGTCATCCTTGATTCCACAAATACGCTCGGCCAGCTGACGGCGGATACTCCGGAAAGTGGCCTTCTTGGTTTCATTGTCTTGGTCTACTGTGGAGGCGGCGAACGCGGTATTCTTCTCTCGTACCAGTTCGGCGATAACCGCGTTGTTTTCGTCGAATCAGTCCGGACACTTCTGGTGTTTGACACCAATTGTCTCGGTGGCTGCCGTCGTGATCCGTTCCTTGATGAACTGCCACATACCCTCAAGGGTAGTGGATACAGGAGAGTCATGTGGGCGAGTGTCAACTGCACAGTGAAAGGCAGTCTTCGTCTCGCAGTTTTCCAATCGTTTGATATCCAACTTCTGTCGTTGTCCGGAAGATCTACAATAAACAGACTTGCTTACATGGATAAATAATTTACTCCTGACCAGACTATGGTCGGTGTTACATTCAGCACCGCGCATCACTCGCGTGATAAGCCCTTCACGAATGTCGTACTGTCGCATAATAACGTAGTCAAGCAAATGGTGATGACCGCTTCGTGGATGGGTCCACGTCGTAATGTCACTCGCATTCAGCTGGAATCGGGTGTTCGTGATAACCAGCTCGTGAGTAGCACACAGGCGGAGCAGACGATCGCCGTTCTCGTTCACTGAACCAATGCCGTAGGGCCCGAGGACTCTCGGCAAAACTACGGAGTCGCGCCTGACTCGAGCGTTCAAGTCACCCAGAACAAACAGTCGATCAGTTACTGGCACCGACCGGATTGTGGCGGACCGTTGATCATAGAATTGGTCCTTTGTATCATCAGCGCGGCACATAGTTGGACCATAAACACTTACAGATGTGGCACACTTGCCTTAACCGAGTCGCAGGCGCATAGACAGCATTTGAGGGCTGATGCTGTGTGGTTCGCCTATCATCAAAGCATTGATGAGATCAGCGACTGCGAAACAAACACCACGATCCCGAGCGCCGTCTGTCGGGTAACCTATCCAGTATAGAAGGTGTACCCAGCACTTGCTTCTCGTAACTTACCTTGGTCCGCAATCCTTGTCTCACTCAAGGCTGCTACGTCAATTCCATAGCAACGTAGTACCATTGCGATCAATGCAGTGCGCCGTTCTGGCCGTCCTTTAGAGCTGCATCGATCCAGCAGCGTGCGCACATTTCATGCTCCAACACAGAACGTTTTACGTCCCCGGGCCTGTTTCAGGTTGCTCTTCGGGTTACTGAAACTTGGGTGAGCATTATCTGCTCGGGGACTAATATTGAGGGACAGTCTGAAAGTGAGTGATTGGTAGTAGCATATTTTCGCCTATCCACCCTACCATGTGCAGCGGCCCGGTTTATCCTGCGTGACGGTCGATGCAGTATGGTATTTGGTTTCTGTTGTAAGGTCAATGGGTTCTATGGGCTTAGGATACTGCCAGGACGAATTAATATATAACACATCAGTTGGACACATTGTGTTGCGTATATAATTAGTCAGGTAGTGGAGACCTTGGTCATAGGTAGTCATAATGAATTGATAAGCGACAGATTGTATTAAGTCGCATAGATTTACAGTACTGCTCTTAGTGAAACGGTACAAGAAAACATCCTGTGCGTGTAGAATTTTTGAGAGGAAGATCGCTGATAACACGGTAAGTGTACAATAGAATGCAATATGGAAAGAAGGGCCCGAAAAAAGTTAGGGGTGAGAATGCCAGCAAGAGAAAGTGCAATTTCTGACCTTGAAAACATTTTAATATGATGGAGTGAACCTAATAGATTTTAAGTTAATAAAACGTCAATGTACTTGACAGTAGAAAATTTCAGAATAGGCCAGAAATGTGTGAAAGTACAAAATTAACAATCTGGCACATTAATGTCAGATTGCGTTTGGTTAGACAGAAGTTCGTGTACATGTGTCTGGAGAAAAAATATTGTCTATAATGTCCGGTAAGTGTCCGACACAATAGTTTAGTAGTGACAGTATTCATCGGCCATTTCAAAGATCATGCAGTAAGAGTTCTAAACTCTAGAACGTTTAACAGTTTCTCATATGCTTAGATTCATCTATCAAAGTGTTGAAACCTTTCGATTCTTCAAATCTGTCTTCTCATATCTTCAAGTGGACAGAACAAATGCAAAAAGTGCTGTTAGCCACATAGGGATCAACGGTTCACGCCCAGACAACTGACAGCAGCCTGGCTGAGTGATGTAGTTCATAAATAGCCTAAAGTCCACGTAACCAACTTAAGTTGGCCCAACACATCGTCCTGACAATGCGGCTGCTGGTGGCCGCATAAATTTTTCGCGGACCGCTCGTGCTTTTTGCTTGGCTTATTTTCTGTAAAGGCTATCAGAACAAAATTCGGGCATAAGCTACTTGATAACAGTTGTCAGGTTGATAGCTACAAGAAACAAGGTACAATTTTGTCACACTGCATAGAGGTTTGTTCTCTTATCTACTGATGCGGTATGAAAGTATAGTTTTGGGTGTGTTATTTTGAGTTTCATCCGCAAAAACGACACACTACCTGAAGTGTTGAGAATCATTAATGCGAGTAAACTAGGTACAGGAGATCTAGCTAAATCGGGATAGACGTTATGGGGAGCTAGCAATTATTTGAAGTGTTTGAAAACAAACTCAGTAATGCAACTACTAAGGAGTACACCATGTGAGAAGGCAAAAGTGTTTTGATAAATAGGCTGATTGTGTGCTGTGAGAAGGTGACGGAGTTTAGATGGTGGACATAAACGTATGTCCTACTGATTTGGGTGAGATCCTTATTAAACTGAAATGATCACGCCATCTGTTTGCTCAACTTAGACAGCAGGTTCACAACAGAAGGAAACCAAGGTGTAAGTTTGTTCATCATTGTGAGTCTTTGTGACTTTGGTTATTGCGGAACAGAAACCTGTTCAGTGATGTGTTGGCAAATCACAAAGCAATGACCCTGTTCCTCTAGTTGCATGTGATGCTCGTATGACTAGTGGCATTCAACTTAAGAATCTGGATCGTGACGCTAAGGTTGTTAGTTTGAATCCCGTTGGAAATACGTGGTTCCACAAGCGTAATTAAGAAACCTACCATAAAATGGTGATTTGAGCTCAATGGTGATGACACGTTTGCGCGTTATCTTCACCTGTCTTTGTCGCACTAGGTAGCGCAAATCGATTGCCTGAGACAAACTGTGGTAATCACAACCATTGAGATGTCAGTGATTCACTCGTCGGTGAGGTCACTAGCTTTTACAGAATAAGGATGTTTCTTACAGTGTTAATGAACGCAGCACATTTTCACATTGACTGGGCAAAACTGTTGATTTCATTCGAATAGCTGTATGTTTAAGCTGTTTAATGCATGATATTAAAGGACAGCGGTTTACAAAGACAGTTGGTCCTAGTTGTGGATAGTCATTTTATATCTGCTAGTTCTCACATCGCGACTCAAGCAGGGAACCCGAACCCACGATCAGTAAAGGAGAGTTGACTTGTTAGGCCACAACAGAATGGTATTTTAGACATGTGTTCACTACAGTACGAGACTCAGATCAACGGGTTAAGATGAAAGTATATGAATTACTTTCTTCGGTTGCTTCTGTTCCTTTCCTCATAGGTTCGAACCGATCAGTCGTTTCTAGTTGGCATGCAAACGAACAAACCGTCACCGCTGCCCAGAAGTTGTTGAGGGAGAATTTTGAAAACAGTGGTCAATCGAAGTTGTAACTTCGAAGCGCTCAGCATCAAACAGCAACCTTCAGTGCACAATAAATTATCAAAGTTTGTATTTACCGAACCCGTAAAGTATTCGCAAATCAGAGGTTGACAACTCTTTAGTCGTTCAGGATACTTCACTCTAACAGGCCAAGTAGAAAGACGGACATAGCCGTCTAGTGAATTGTCCACTCTATATTGAGCATCATCGACCTATGACGCTTTTGTTAGAGGAGATGGATTGTGGTCATCCGGATCAAAAGAGCTTTAATAAGTCACACAGCAATGCACTATATATATATATATATATATATAGCACTAACACGAATTAGCGGCGCGACCAGCCGACCCTAGATCACAACTGTGGCACCACTGTGCAAACACAAGTCACGAGGTCAACGCTATTCATGTGAAGGTGGTCGCGTTGGCAAAAATGAAGGAGGAACGGCATGTACTGGCTAGTGTGTATTCGTGGAATTCGTCCAATCAACGCGTATATATAAACAGCCATTATGTCAGCATCGGTGGCACTGGAACAAAAATCGCGCGAAGGCAAGCTGACAGGCGAACACGGCGAGAGGAGGAACATTCTCATTTCGACACATTTACTTGTTTGATAACGGACCCTACTGTTGATTTTAAATCTCCTAATAAATCGTTCACTACTCAGTGTATGATTTTATAAATACCTTACATAGGAGAATTCGTGTGTGGAGAATAGAGGGCGAGTGATTCAACGACCACTTGTACATGCCCGCAGTGCGAATAGATGATGACGCATGATTTACCATGGTTCTTCAACTGAAAGAAGGGCGTTGGTGTTTTGGATTATACAATCATTGGCCTATTCTACATGGGGTTACCGGAAGAACATTTAGCATTAGCAGCAACGGTGCAAAATGATGGCTTATTTCGAAATGGCAATTTACTGACAAACCGATACACCCCTACCTTGTAGCTTAAGCCGTCTTGCAACAATATCACTGATAAATTAATTACAAACGTACATTGAGTGCATTGCACACCTTTATCCAAGTGAACAGATTATCTTGGATTTGGTGTCTACTCAGGAAGGACATGGCAGATATGAATGTTCTTATGCATACAGAAAGGTATTTACTAAACGCCACCAGTGCGACTGGTAGTCATAAGCAAGTGTACTTATGCAAATGCGTAACTAATAAAGAACGAGACTGATGCCATTTTTCGCTTCAGACAGGGGCCACATAACTGACGCTAACTGCCTCTACAAATGTATGGTGTGTATATATACTCAGTGTTGGTTAAACCCTGCGAAACAGGCTGCTCACTGTTGTATGCTTACATAGACAGTTGTAAGAATGAGTATGAACGACGAATTTACTACTTCCATCATGTATACACAGATGCAACCAATCAGTAATATCTATATATAACAGTGAATAACAAAGCAACAACGTTCCTTATCCAGTGCAAACGTTTATACTGTCGATTGTCTAGTCAGGTGACTCTGAAAACAACAGATCACTGATGAACACTCGAGGATGTTATCTGTTTTTATTTGACCGCTATTCTCGGTTGATTTGAGCTTTTGCATTCATGTGAGCTTTCAGGTTCACTCAGTTCGAAAAAAAGCACTAGACTACGAACACGTTCTGGTCGGGACTTTTAAGTATCGCGTGTTCATGTGCTCTCCAGAGTGGATGTCAGACCTTCACGTTTGCGGCGAGAGTGTGCTGACCAGTTTTCTCGTTACCACCCGCGAGTTATGGCCCGTTTGTTTCAGATAGAAATTCAGGATTTCACATTACACTTATGAGAAAATCTAGTTCAAACTACAGTCTCAACTCACTCACGTAAGTGTATTAACTAAAACCAAGAGATATGCTGTGTTCAAAACCTGGCGATGAGGGCACACACACTTTCTGCCAGGAAAGAAATACACACAAGAGGGTCACTAAATCGCTCCTGGCAATATACAGACAGTCTAACGGATGCACGTGGAAGCCTTCACAACCAGCACATACCCTAGCTACGTCAACCGTAACAATGATGGGCAAGTCTAATCACACATGCGAATGAACATCACGTTTAGGTGTGGAATGAACCGGGGATCAAGCAACGGAGGTAATGCCAGGTAAGCTATCCCGGTTGACATCACTAACGACTCCATAAATACATGCAGCTGCTAACGTGACAGTGTCAGGGACAGGTGATCAGCTGCTACAGAATCACGAGTACATAAAACAGAAACAAGATTACATTAAGTCCCAATAAACACGTCATATTTACGTAATCATCTGGCTGAAAATTTCACTTGATAACTGTGTTAACCGAAACGTCCCAATCAAGTATAATTTTTTAACATTTCTTCCGTAATGATGTTTCTGAACAATCTAGCAAACACCACATTGTTTATAATACAGTTAACTTTTGCAGGACCATTTTGGGTTGACATTTTAAAAGCCTAGATAGAGTTCGTATCCGCTTGCAGAAGTTGCAGTCAGATGAAGGTAATGCTCAGTTTGTAACGACTGAAATTCTCGTTTACCTATCGGCCATTAACACTACATGCCGTTAGTTTCATTCGTTTCTAGCTTGGGCCGTCGCAGCGACCGAAGCCAAAGAACGCCTGTGCAAAAATGGTACACTCTGCGCCACTTGAGTTATCACTGACACATCTCGCATCTAGTGTAAACTCTAAGGAAGAAGACCGGGAGGAGGCCAGCCAATGACATTCAGCCGAATCACGGGTTAATGTTAAGTTGAAACCCCTATCTCTTGTAAACAAAAATAGAGAGACACCAGTGGTAATTTCTGATCTGAGAAGAATGATAGTGAAAATGAAATGCAAAAATTAATACAACAGGTGGATTCTCGTTAGTGTTATTATTATCACTGTTATTAAAGTTAAACCAAATAAATGTCAAGCTGGACAGGGGAACACGCTGAGCATTACTCACAATCGAATATGGTTGAGAGTTCATGTATGATGACCATGTCGTGCCTTGTGTGATGTCAATGGCGCAGTGGTGAACAAGGTTGTCTCGTGAAAGCGCTGCCAGGGTTCGAGTCCCGGCAGCGGCAAGGATACGCACTACAGACGAGCTCAAATCAGAGCGAAACTCGAGGCCAGTGTTTCTTTTCGAAAGGGCCCATCGGAAAGTCTGTGGGAGCTGCGGTCATTTGTAGGTGTTATTCAACTTATGTAAAATATACCATCTCAAAACTGAAGAAAAGGGCATTAGCTGTCTTATGTGGTGCTCATCCACAAGATAGCACCCTTACTTCCATATTTACATACATCGTTTTAATTAACGTAACTAACTGAATGAACAGGCAAACACATTAAACATTGTACATTATAATTCATGACTGACAACATCCTAATTTTCTCCAAAGTCCACAAAAGTGGTACCAAGTGACTAGTTGCATTCTGGACAATTTTTCTTAATCTGGTGAGCGACGAATGACTGCGATTGACCCGCAATCTGCACGGCTTCTCTGGAACATTCGTCTCTGAGATTTCGACACAGAATTGACTGAACAGACTACTTTCTTGAATCTCCCCAACACAATTTAACAGACTGATGCCACGCTTACAATTCGTAGTTTGCGTGCCAACTGGAGCAGAGTAAGCTTCAGCACCATGTGGCCATGCTTCAAAAGTTGCCCTGGCAACTCGTCTTCACTCGAAGCCTTTCCGATTCGGTGTTTTCTAACGGCCCTCCAAATCTCTAACAAGTCCGGGATGGGTACATTCGATTTCATGATAGCTTGTTCTGACAGGTTATCCACGAGCACTAAATCAGTCGTAGCAGGCTGATTTTGCAAGCCCCCAAGGTGCATGTGCTGCATATGCATGGTGTCTTCCTGTTGTGTGTACGAAACGCATGAGTTCCTGTGTTTTGGCGGACTGGACAGACGGACCAAAACTCGTCCTGCATCAAATCGCCCACGATGAAAACAGCATTGTGATGAAACTAGTCTAGGTATTTCTGAGACCAATATCTTGCGGTTTTAGAACATCATGACAGGGTGGTGGATTGCATCCAACCCGCACGTTAAAAATACCTATGAAAAACATTCGGTCATTCAAGTGTTTCAAATAATGTAGGGTGGAAAACCGATCATAGAAGTAATCTTTTATGTCGGTGATGTGGCATGTGGTTGGACTATAAACACTAACATAAGTAGCAGACTTACTTCGACCAACTTTCAGGCGCATGAACATGACGCAGGGACTGATACTATATTGATGGTATTAGCAACTATGCAATAGACGCTATCGAACAACTTCTACGGAATAACCGATGTTGTGGAAGACGTAACGATCATTCATGTCCCCAAGTTTTTCCTGGTCCACAAGCCTTATCATAGTGGTCCTACACCACTACATTTTGATCTTCTGGTGCTACTTCAATTCAACAACGTACGCATATTCTATGAACTGGCAGACATAGTCCTGTGTCTACTGGCATGTCCCAAGTTGGCTTGATGGATCGACATGAAACCTCAGACTCAGTGGCCTACCAGCGAGGAAACGGGATATAGGGTTTTCTCTGGGATCCGGCCTCAGTTCAACAACTCATTAGTCCGACTCACTTGGCAGTGACTGATTAACCCATATCAGGCTGCAGTGAATATTTCATTACTGTGTGATTCAAATCACTGCCGAGCGCAGTTGATATAATGAAGGGTACATCAAGGTTTTGAGAAGTGTTTTAAACCTTTTAGACTGTTTCAACGATTCCAATAACTTCATGAGTTCATTAGAAGTAAGAAGGTGTCTTGGTGAACAGTCTGTTTTCGGGCCAGTTACGGACTACTATATGTCGTCATGGTTGTCAAACGAACAAAGTCAAGAGCAATTAGTCACATAATTACGTCAAGCGGTTGTGAATTGGAGGGAAATTTAGTGACATAGTTGACCTCCGGAGGCGTCGAGTCGGTAACGGGAGGCCATGGTAACCACATGGCCTGTAAAAAAGTATTCTGAGCGCACAACTGTGGATTGCGCAACCGAATACCGACCGCTCTCGAGGTTGTCAGAACACGAAATTTGACTCCTCAGGATTCACGACCGTGCAAGCGGTAAATGGGCTGGAAAGCTACTTCCGGTGCGACTTGGTGCCCTAAATCACCAACTGCATGACTTAATTATGTGACTAATTGCTTTTGATTCTGATCGCTTGAGAACCATGATGATATAAAATGTTATGTAATTGGCCCGATGATGAGTAACCGAAAACAGACTGTTCGCCAAAACACATTCTTACTTCTATTTTTAGACTGTATAAACTAACAGGCTGACCGTCACGGCTTATCAATTTGCAGTCGGAGTGCTTTTCGTCTAAGGGTATATCTTCTATCTTCCATCCAGATTAGGCAGACGATAGCGGCTGTGGAACAATAAAAATTATCCTGCTGTTTGGTCCCTGGGTCTAGCGTCACTACCTAAGCGCGTTTAAGTAGTCACTTGTGTGATAGAAATCTATGAGCTCAACTGTTTTCAGTCTGGACGCGCCCATTTGGTCCGTCTGACGTGGTTGCACTTGATAGGGCGGCAGTTGTAATCAGTACGACATAGAAGTGATCATCACCTCATGATAGCTGAAGAAGTCAGGGGACACAAATGGAAGTTCAGCGTTTTAAGCAAAACACAATTGAACGATGGCCAGCATTCAGGGTACATCACTGTTCGCTTGAAAAAACGTACCAACACAGACTATGTGAAATAAACCTACTTCTTGTTGATAACTGCTCCATAATCAAATGCTAGAACCTGAATAGAAATTTTAGCGCATATGATCATGGGTTGTGCACACGCTAACCCATTCCATTAGAAAGAACACTATACAGTGAGCTACTGTTTCAGTCATAGTGTGGTAAGGGTGAACGATTAAGTTATACTGGTTATGACTAATCAGACCGATTGGGGTATAGAAGTGATCGAGGATAAACGTGGGAAGCACCCAACAGAGACCTGTACAGAAATGGCGTTTTTCATATGTGAAGTGATCATTAACGCATGTATTGCTCAGAGGTTATCACGATGCGCAGACGAGTGGTTAATTTCGTTATGTTGTTGCAACATGTCACTTGTGTTGTCCCATCGAACAAACCATCGTTGCGCCGTTCACGCTTTTGGTTCACAACAGCAGTATATCAACGACCCATAACGGAACTGCCCAGTGTCCAAAAGTTGACCTTTGGAACACGTTGTTATCATGACTCTTTTGACGGTTTGCATACGGTGCTAACAATAATGCGTGTACACAGCAAAAAATAACTTTGCCTCATAGTGTGTGTGCCGTTCTCGACAAACTCGTGATAATCAGACACCTTTTTTTATGTTCGCAACTTTAATAAGGTAACTCATGAGCCACAGCGGTTTCACTGAAATATACATACTTTGGTCAAGGTTGTTCTATTGAGATACTCATCTTCATAAGTTTATGCTGACGTCAGAGTTAACTCCCATCTGGGTAACTGACAACCTATGGTAATGACCAGTTTCACGAAGATTTATCCAGTCTGCTAAGCCATAAATAATGGAAAGCCGAAGAAAATGAAATTACTTTTAACGCACAATTCTCGATGAAACATTTGCGTACAAACTGTGGTATAGGAGACCACACAGTGTCGGAATCAGCTGGTGGTCAGTTATCGCGCACAAGAGCTCTATTTCTGCTTCAAAATAGTCAGGGTTTTCTTAATATTTTCATCTGTTCCAAGAAGGCTTTTTATGGGCCAAACAGCCACAATGAGCTCTTTAAGTTTGACCACGGTTTGAACTCTTTTACCAAAAGGTAACTCTTGCAGATGGGACAGTAACGAATATGAAATATAATCGTGATTTTCTTTTTTGTAATGTATGGCAGCCGAATTAAAGGCAGTTGGGCATTTTTAACGAAAGTCTCGAATTTTCTTGGGTCGATTTTTAAGTTACTACTGTTGTTCCGCCTTACACTCTTAATAAGCTTATTACTCACTTCCTGCCAATGGTACCTTTGAATACTTCAGAGAACACCACATGATTTATTTTTTCTCAATGTCTTATTCAAATGTACCCAATTCCTCTCGATCGTCTGGAAAACGTCTCTCCATTTTTCGTTTATTACTGGGGTGCTTCGTACGCACATTTACGAGGAACTGCCAGATGGCCGACCGTCAGCAAAGTGCGAGTAATTTGACCATGTTCCTGCTCACAAATGTTTTAAAAACATTTGTTATCTTTTCAGTGTGAAAAAAATCATACCAGATTAACTTTTTCATGTTTTTGACGGTCTACTAGTAGTACACACTAAGACTGACTGGTCAAGCAACATGGAACCAAAGTGTTAACTTAAAATACATAGGTGCGCCAATTAAAATTTGCGAGGTAAATTCGGGTAAAATTATCTCTGTTAGGTCCATTAATTTGTAAGAATATCCTCACAAGGTTTCACCTAAAAACGTTTCCACAAAAAATGAAATAGCTAACATAAATTTGCTGAAAAGAGATCACATTGGGGGTGTCAAACGGTAAAATTAAATTTGTACACACAACGAACCTCTTCTAAGAGATCACTTCATCATATTTTTCATGAAGGGTTAAGACATTGCTTTAAAACTAGCAATGTCTTGTATTTTATTCGAAACTTTAGACCTGTAGCTCCAAAGTAGAAACTGAGGTACTGTAACTGTTTCTGCCTACCGAAGACAATGAACTGAATCGTCCAAAGAAGACTGGTGTCTGTAAATCAGCATAAGATTTTAACAATGTAGGGATCAAAAACGCTTTAAGCCCCCTTTTTGAAAGTGTAGCCATTGGCCTCAGAAGGAAGGTCGTCAAAAAGGGGACTTTTATCAGAGGAAGGTCCGCGGATAGAACGTGTACACCATCTTCTCCCTGCCCTCGGCGACCGTTATCAGTAGATACTATGAAATTTTCACAAGATCTTTGCTGAAGAAGGAGTGTTTAAAGATCAAATCACCACGGTGTCTTCAAGCTGAGTAAACACAAACAAAGAGTTTCAAATTGGTACTCAGAAGCGTTATTTCTCGAGCCCATGAGCAGTTTGGTAGCCGCGCGCCAAACAGACTTTAACTACAAGTATGCAGTTCCTCAAGCCTGCTAATACTTGGTTAATACACTCAAATGGCACCCTTTTATAAACCCCGTAAAGCACTTGAAATATTTTTACCTATGCCGGGGAAAGTTCGCTTGAGTAGCAACTTCTAGTTTTGCCAACGTCTCGTGATGATAAATGAATGGCATACAGATACCTAGGGCTTTCTTGCGACCAGTTTTCTTTAAAGGTTTATACTGTGTTGAGCGTCTTGTGAATTACGAAAGTTTCGCCAGAGTTCCTGATGTGTTAAGTACTGTAGGGATTGTAATTCATAACGGAATACTGTGTGCAATTGTTGTTTTATCGCATGAATAACTACGTTGCACAGATACTGATCACATTACGATTTCGTTGGCTAGCGTGCTACGTCACTAATACTGCATAGAAACTAGCTCTGGATTTGAGTTAGGTATATTTTCAAGTACTGTTACGTATTCTCGACTACCACTACTGACATCACGGTCAGTATATTTCTTACGAAGGATCTGAACATCCAATCAAGTTCATGGGAAGTCGAAGTTTATCTAGAATGCATTTGACGTCTGATGTATCACCCGTAAATATATGAAACAGGAGAATAAAACGCTGCATTCTCTCACGGTCATTGGCAAAGATGCATAAGCACTGATTAAAAATCTGGCGTTTCTCGATTCGCCTCTTTCAATTCTGTACGATTCTTTGAAGCATCTGCTACTCAGGCATGTTCAGCCCGTCAACTGTGAAGTTGCAAAGGGAGCGAAATTTCCCACTTTAATTAGAGTAGAAAATCTGGAGGTCCGTGCGTTTGTTCTCCTGCTTCAAGCTTAAGCAGCAATGCGTAATTTCGGAGAGCAACTACAAAGTCAGCTAAGAGATGGACTGATTTCAGGAATAATTGCTCCTAGTCTTCAACAAAAGTTGTTACTACTGAAGGAGGCATCTTTTCAGCTTGCCCGGGCTGTCTGTGAACAATTTTTGGGTGTAAAGGCTGCGGTGAATAAACAAACAGCTGTGTTGTATAACGTCAATTGTGTTGGGAAGCATGCACACCAACAAGCATCCGTACTCGGTCCGCTGTTGTTTCTAACGTACATCAACGACCTTCCCAACCTCGTTTCTAGCAATACCCTCCTTTACGCTGATGATTTGAAAATCTGGAATGCTTTTGACCCCATTACTTTGCAGATTGACCGCGACCGTATTAAAGACTGATCAGAAGACTGGAATCTCCTTCTAAACGACAGTAAGTGTGCACATATGTCGCTTGGGGGAACTCGGGGAACCGATTTGTGATACACGGTGCACACAGTGTAACAGATTTCCCGAAAGTGGACGTTAAAAGGATCTAGGGATTTGACTGTCGACTAGTTTATCATTTTCTTATCACCACCAGATGGCCGCCAAAAAGGGATTTGAGAATCTTGGGATGATAAAAAGAGTCTCTCTCAGAATAAACAGGCATGTTTTTCAATCGCTATACGGGGTCTATATAAGACCATTGCGTGAGTATGCTAATAAAGTATACACCGGTTTGAAGATGGACATACTCGCCATCGAGCGTGTTCAGCTAATATCCACCAAGATGGTCACTGGCATGCAGCACTTCTCTTACAAGTCTCGTCTTGAAATTCTTAATCTTTATCCGCTTGAATTTTGAAGATTTTGCGGTGACCTTATCCTTAAGCACTTTTTCTTCAGCACAGGACTCGTGCACCAGTCCTTTACCACAGTAGTTGATAACAGACAAACGGGCCACGACAGTAAGCCCTATAAGTTTCGACCCTATACGTTTCTTAGGCAGCATTTCTTCTCTTACAGAGTTATGAACTACTGGAACAACCTTCCACCGGAGGTTGTTAGCTGTTCTTCTAGGGAATGCTTCAAATCGTCATTAGATTCTCACTTACTTAAGAAGTTGTTAGATTAATATTTTACTCTCGTTTAATATATTGGTATTTTACTATGTGCTCGGTATTCTCTGTAACCACCAACAGCGGTGCTACACCCTGTTTTCAGTGACTACCTCTTAGGTAAAAAGAAAATCGCTGACATCGAAACGGACAAACTGACTGGACTCGCGTTACTTGGGCCTCCAACCTCGAACCCGTAGACAAATCGCTGAATACAAAAGCAACAATTCGAAAAGGTCACTTGTCACAGAGACATGGCAGTTGAACCACGTCATTCTAATCCAAATTTCGTTCGACATTGGGATAACTGTGCCATGTGGTCATAAACAATATCGACTCACGTGTCCATTTTGCAATTCCAAGTGCTATAAATGTGGCAAGATAAGTCACGTTCAAGCCGTCTGTCGTAGTCCGAATGCGTGTTCAGTCCAGACTTATTTAAAGAACAAAATCTATCATCTGACTTTCAGTCCATTGTTCTTACTGTAATTTCTACTAATTCTGTTGATTTTACACACCATATAGCACAATCGTTCGCTGTTAACGATGGTCCCCAACATTCCTTCATTGTTGACATTGTTAGTGTTGAATCTTTTATTTCTGTCATTTACGTGAACCGGCTGGAACCTTCTGCTATCTTGAAGCCTGCTAATATGTCTCTTAAAGGTATTACTGGGCATACCTCACCTATTCTTGGTGAATGTGAACTTCCACTCACAGATACGCAGTCTGTAGTGAGATTACCTTCGACGTCCCTAAAATCCTAAACTCCCTGTGGCGTGAGAGTTGCCTTGCCAGTACCACCGCGTCAGTTCACATTACCTCGCGAATGTAAATTTACTACAAACCACTAACATCAAGGTTAGTGTGTTGGCGTAAGTATCGCAGTTTTGCTTATAGCTATATAAAGAATCTGCGCCATCTCCACCGTTGTAGGCTGCATTCACTAGGATAACAGTGTTTTAGCTACTGCCGGTGGGAACGCCGCCCAACTAGACTGACTCATGTTTGAATCCTGAAGGTCAACTGGAATTTCCGTTGAAATTCGTCCTCTCTGGTAGCTGCCGCGCGGTTGTGCT
>LUCH01001892.1:91697-106513 GCA_013368495.1 Paragonimus heterotremus
CCAAGCTTCAGTGACCGGAATAATACAAGGATTATATAGGAAGATGAAGGATCTAAAAATCCGCATCTTATTGATCAGTGAGCGTGCATTCAAAAGCAATGAACTCAGTGCATTTTCCGTATTCGACGTCTTCTTCAGACCTTTAAAATTGTCCGAAGCAGAAGGGTCCCTGTGATTCCGAGACCTCGGTGACGTTGCTCGGTCTGATGCGGTTTCGATGAGCGCATCGATAACTAATGAAATGTCCCCTGCGTCTGCGTCCATGACAGAAAATTTTGGAAAAGTTTCAGTAAGGTGTGTTGGGGCCATGAGCATATGAGAGGTGGACTGGGCAGGGGAGGTTTGAACGGTGTATGTTGTACTAAAAAGGGTAAGGTTGAAATGGGTTGGTCATACCCACATGCACGTTGTCCGCGAAGGGATCATGGGTTGCATTTATGTGAGCATTCATGGAATGGAGGCTGTTCGTATCAAAAGGAGCATTAAGCATGGAATAGGCAACTCTAGTGGTAATAATGGGGTTCTGGTTAAGTCTTGCTATGAAAGATGGGTCACGTAAGAGAGTGCTACTGTTGGGAAGAGGCCTAGGAATAGGGGTTGGTAATAGATACATCCTTTTTTCACTGGGTATGGGTTTGGGTTTACATGCTTGTTTTTTCCCTTGTAATGCGGAGGAGGTAAACATGAGCGACTTGTAGGATAGTGAGTTGAGGTGGGTTTATTAAAACCGGTGTTCCACTGGTGGCCGACTGCTGAGTTCCTTTGAGATAAGTTTAAAGTTGATATGCTGGCGTGTGTCTGACTGGAGGATATTCTGAGCCTTACTTTGTCTGATCCAGCTACCGCGCAGACAGGCTGAATTCTAGGTTTCCCATCTGGTTCAATATGTGCATATTTATCTACATACTGTTGTTTGGAAGTTGACTCCTCGACGGGGGCCGCCATTTCGTATGGCAGATTGCTGGAACTGTCAAGCTCTACTGTTAAATTGATCAAGCCGGCGAATATGATATCCTCTGTCGTGTCGTTGGTGTATGCAAGAGGTACAGTTTCATGCTCAAGTGTGACAAAGCTACACACTCAGCTGGACCCGATTCATTGCCCTTGGACATCGTCGCATCTTGTTTGAATGTGTCACGAGCCACACGCGTGGAGGTGACAGTGTTGCGCAATAAACGATTTTGACATTCTCTCTCAAGTGGCGTTCTATCCTGCATAATTCTTATCAGTTTAAGGGAGGTTTTGGTTCTGATAAGGTCTTGAAGTAGGATGAACTGTCTTGCAATTGTTTTGCCCTGGAATTTGAGTAAAAGCGGACAGCACAGCTTTTCAGTCTTCTTAGAAAGACGAATGCAGGTATATGATGTCGGGCCTATATTAGTAATCTTCGTGAGTAGCTTTTTAATGCCATCCTGGTAAAACTTATTTGGTACATTGAATACGATGGCTTTATATGTGCAGTTCATCCGTTTCGTGATTTCTGTTGCCAACGTGTTGAAGAATTTTTGTACGCTGTCTATATTACCCATCTTGGAACCAACCAATATTTTGAAGATGTAAGATAAGGAGACAGGATTCCTCTTCAGAGAATCAAACATAGAATACCTTGCTTTTAGTCGGGCTAGCTCAGCCTTCAGCTTAGATGGCTTGCCGAAAAGATCCGCTAATGCATTGTCTAGAGGAATAGAACAGTTCTTAGTTAGAGGGGTGCAGTCGGGAACCACAAGTTTATCTTTGCCCCCTTTGGAAGGGCCTTGGTAAGTTATGGGCCTACGGCATTTGCCTTTAGGTTGTTCAGTGTCAACTATATATCTAGAAAGATTGGTTTTGACACCAGTCGATCTTTTTTGAGGACCGGCTCTGGCCGTCATAATTCCTTATATAAGAATATTTCTTAGACAGACTTGGACGTAGACAAAATGTAACCAGACTATACTGTATTAAAATTGTCCAAAATAACGATTATACGAAAAACTTCAAATTATATAGCCACGCAGTATTTACTTGCTCTTTTCTAATCGCGCGCGTTCGTGAATTTCGAACGCCGATTACGAACGCTGATTCTTGGTAAAAGTTTGATTGGGAAGTCGTACTACGGTGGGAGAATAGCCAGCGTAGCAATTGCTCTGTCGTCGCGTCAGTCCATCTTAGTGGTATGTAATTGACCTTTATATAAATACCCTGACCTTACATGTGTGACCTTCCTTAATGTAAAATCCAAATTATCCCAAAGCATTTCTTCTTGAGACGTAAGTTAGAATCGGTCCAACGGAAAATTGCCCAGTCAGTTCTAGCTACCGAAGGCCAATGTACAATGATGAACAAAGACTGAGCGTGTTGACCCCCAGAGTGTCGGTATAAACCTTGAAACTTCGGGTGCGCTGGGAAACACGGCAAGCTGGCGAACCACGGAGCGAATTCTGATTCCAGCCCCGGGACGGGTGTTACAAAAAGTTAGCTTGACTAAAGTAAAAGTATATATAAACCGAACTAACCAAAAATGTACGAGTGAACTCGGTGGTCAAAAACATTATTTTGTATAGCCGCTACATGTGCCCCGACATTTGGATCGGCGGTAGCTGCGCTTATCCCGGAGAGTTTGCCACTATCGGGAAATCTTAGCAACAGCTGTACCCTGTCCGTCTTCTCTTCTTTCAGAACCACGGAGTTTTGTGCTTTATCCGTTCATTCAAATTCCTGATTTGCGGAAGGATGCCATATGATAGTGGTGTGATTATCTGCAAATCGTCAACAAACAGACAAGATGTTTCGCACGACTGCTGGATTCAGACGATGATAGATCCTTGGTGTTCGTAAACTGTAATGGCAACAAAATTGTTTTTCACTGACATGTCTCATGGCCTACGACTACCGCTGACATTCTCGCAATTCGAAACCAAGGTGCGGTTACGCGCATGGTTACGGGACGAATCTGTTCTAGCCAGTCCGCCGTGGTGAGACACGGCTGGTGAAATCCACACTTTTGGGCGGTTGAGGACCGGGCGTATTCCAGATATTCTGAGGAATGTCCTCTCGAGATCGACAGTTTTAGTGAGATTATCTTGGACATCTCTAAAATCATGTAGTCTGATTGGGATGGAAATTACCTCGCCAGCATCATCGTGCTCGGTCGTGTAACCTGTTGAATGCAAACTTACTATAATCCGCTAACGACAACGTCAGCGTGTGAGCGTAGTTATGGTAGCTCCCTTCGTTGTTGTATAATAATTCTACTGGGTCATCGTGATCACTCAAACCGCCAGGGACGCCATCCGAGATGCCGGAGTGTCGCAATCAATGGCGTACCTGCATCCATATCATCTCTGGTTCTTCCGCTTAGTCTTTTGTTAATATTCAAACTTCTTAGTAGCGTTTTATTCCAGGATATTCCGCATAATTGTTGAGGTGAGCGGCGGCTCGAGCCACAGTACCTTTTGGTCGGGCCCATGGCTGTTATAATGATGATGCTGATGAGGAAGAATGAATCTACTTCATTTCCAATTGTGTAAGCCAAAATACCCAGAATAACAGAGTTTGGGTCTCCAATATTGGAAATGATACTGAGCCATTTCAGCGCCTGCCCGAAGTCTCAAGGTGGACGGGGCCTACCTGGAAAGTTTTTACTCATTGGCAGTTGGCGTGATGTTGCTCCAAACGTTCTCTCACGTTCATCCCTGCAACGCACTACTTGTATCCTTTGAAGTCTGCCTGGGTGTACTCTGAGCAAATCACTGAATAAAGTTTGTTTTCAGATTCGGCCATCTCTCCACCACGAATTCTGAACCACGCTAGCATTAGAGTAGGAAATTCTTCGGCAGAAAAATCATTGATCGGATGAACTAGGTTTGGGACAAATTATGAAAATATCGAACGTGATCGGGTAAGGTGATGTGAGGCAACGTTTTGGCAGTGTTTTTATACTCATTTTGAGGGAGACCGTATGATTTTGTTTCTACAATGTACAGCGTGGGGTGTTTTGCTTAAATGGCGTTGTCGATAGTCTTAAATTTTACCACTGCGGTGTTTTGCCGCCTCCGTCGTTGTTGATGGCTCCGTGTATATCAATATATGTCTGTTACCGTGACTATAAATCTCATTTCACTGCAAGTAAGACGGATCTATTTTAAAACGACGCACGCATGAACAATTGTTTGGGGAAGCTTAAGTGATAGTACTTAAAGTCGTCCACATCGTGTCAAAACTTCAGTATGGACCTGCTAAATAGTGGAAAATCCATCACCGAATCCCATCTGCTTGATATCTTTGTGATGAAATTGCAAAGGGCGGTTGGCCTGCAGAGTTGCTCGTTGCGTGAATTTGCGTACGGGTCATGTTGAAGCATAAGAGGGCGAGAGTATTAACTCGTTTGCACGACTGACATGTAGTCGCACGCATTGGGGGGCACGTCCACATAGTGCGCACACACTGTTCCAATAGTCGTTTCTTGCCCCTTGTCTTCCTGGTGTTGAGACCTGCCTTCTAATTCCTGAGTATACGCACTATACTGCTCGAAAACGAAGGTTATATAACCGCAGGGTTTCGTCAAGTATATTTTTAGTTGTCATCGCCGTATTTTTCATTCATTGAAGTGCACTGCTTCTAACATGTCCTTGTGGTTTAATCCAGTGCGGTAGTTTTTAGCTGTAAAAGTTTAGTGGCAATGGTACTTCTACATGGATTTATCTTCTATGTACAAGAAACACAACTTGATGGATGTACAAGTTTCCGATACATCCACAAGTTTTGAGTGTTAAAGTAATATATTCCTCATGTCACTTGTCTGTTGACTGAGTTCCGTCGATTTCAGTACAATCTGGATGTTGAATTAACGCTCAAATCTGAGTTTTAACTCATCCTGGGGCATTCGTCTTTTCGGAGGTAGATGTGTGAAAAAAGTCTAACACCACGTCAGTCTGTTCAGAGTTTTCAATAATTTCTGGCGTTTTTTCTACAGCGAATTCCTGTTCCTTCATCTATTACGGTATTTCATCGCCGTGATTGTCGTAAGCAATAGAGTATAAATTTTTATTGCTCGCGTATTTTGTGGTGTTAACCAACAGGCGATGCGTGCAAACTGCTGTGTTGCCGTATTTACTATTAAGTGGTTATTAGGAATCTGTGACATTTTCCCGTATTCAGTCGGGCCATAGTGAATTGACCAGCCTGGTCTGCTCCGGGGACTCGGACCATGCCGTTTGAGCTCCGTTTACTACCTTGACCACGTCCTCAATGTTTGTTTGTTTTTTACCCTGCCGATAGCTTCTCTGAGTGAACATGTTGATATGCATGTTATCTTCCGACATTGGTGGATTAATGTTATACCACTTGCCGATTTTCTCGTCCTGCCACTGACATCTGCAGCGGGAAGCTCCATCAAAGGGCATATTATTGTGCTTTTGAACGAACGTTCAATTTTTTAATTTAGTTTTACTCATCCACATTAAATGTGGGATACATGCTTATTTGCGTGCACTTTTCAGGAAGTTCAGACCGACGTGTTTCAAGTTGTTTCGCTTTAACACTCGCAGAGGATGGGCCGCATGCATGGTTGAAATGATTTAGCCACTTATCAGAAAATCACGTTCGATACAAGGTGGTGAATTTGTCGGAATGAAACACGGAGGTCTAAATTCGACCATATCGCGGGGTTTGTAAAATTGTTTGGAAAATTTGCGTAGATGTTTTTCATAACCTGTCTTTTGTATGTAACTGGGGCACGTGAAATTCTTTTTAGTTCAAAACCTGACCAAGCATACTTGATTGTGCAAATTGTTTTACCGGACTCAAGGTCATTGTGTGGTCTACTTGGTTTGTTGAGTTGTGTCTCAAATGACATATCGTTGATGATATGTTTGATTTATGAAGTTGAGTTATGTGGTAGATTTTTACATTTACTTTGGAACATTTGCCGATTTAAACATTAAAAACGAAAGGTTTTGGTTGACACTCATAGCTACAGCTGTAGTGAGCGCTTGTTTGTTTTGCACGTTTTATCAATTATTCCATTACAATTTAGAACCTTTGAGCAACTCCAGGTTTGAATTCGGTGGAAACTAGTTATCTACCCGTTGCTTGAAACTCTTGGAGGATGACATTAGGTTCACATGGCGGAGATTTTTACTAACAGTATCCGGAAATTTCACTGGTTTATTCCTCGTCTATTTTTTGTGTTACAGTTTACATACATTAGCACCTGCATCACGTATAATCCCTGCAAGATATCCAAATTTGTCCAAATATGGTGAGGACAGCTCAGTGGACAAATTTTCAGCCCTCACTGACAGGGTATCAAAAACACTTCCACTACGACCAGCGTGTACTATAACCACAAATGTCCCCCACGTCGTCCCCTTTGATCCCAACAACTGACTGTAATCTGAAAGTTTTAATAAAGATGTGTAACCATGTGAACAAAATAGCTGCTGGGATCAGCCAGCTGAAGGTACACCCACCCAATAGCCGTGCGCGATCTAACGCTCGTGGTCCATGGAAGTGGGATTGATACCACCAAAACTTTCAACAAACGGCCGTACATGTTCTGAACTCGCCGCGCATCACCGTCAAACCGGAAGGCCACCAAGTAACGATAATGGTTTTCGCTGGCCTATCAGGTAGTAGCCACTTAATTCATACCAGGGATCGACCGACTGGTTTAAGGTTTCTTATGGAAAGCGGATCGGAACCCAGAGTTATTCCACCGCAACGGAGTGATCGACTTCAGTCTGACCACTATGCTTTATAGGCCGCAAATAAAGGTCATGCCAAAACTTTTGTTGTTGTCGACCCCAGCCTCCGGCAACGTTTTAAGTGGATAATGTTGCTTGCCAGCGTTCAGACACCACTTGTAGGTAACGACTTCCAGGGGCATGCTAACCCTTCTGTTTATGTCAAGGAGCGTAAGCTGATGGATAATATTGCTACCTGCGCAGCAAACGGCGTCCAATCGACGACCGCATCATTCGGCTTGCTGTTAACCCTCCCACCAGCAAAATCGCTGGCAACATTGCTGAAAGATTTTCTCCGTTGATTTGGTTGTGCCCACATAGCGAGACGGTTAGGCACAGTGTGAAACATTATATTGCAGCACGCGGTCCTCCGAACTTTTCTAGTCCACAACACTTACGTCCAGACGAACTTAGAATAACCAAGGTTGAATCTGAACATACGTTTCAGTTGGACATACTTCGACCCTCAAACAGCCCTTAGGCGACGCTAATACACATGGTCTCCCGGCGATCGGCCACATTGTGGTGGTTACTACTGAATCGTTGATAACGTTTAAAGATCACAACAACTTACGCGTGATCTGTTGATCCAGAATGCCTTTCCCAATATCCCGACCGTAGGGACGTGTTCGACTTCAACAGGCCCACCAGGCTTCTCATGAAACCCGGGCAGTTTACTTCTGAGCTCTAACTCTCCTGCCTTCAACGTCAGCTCCTCTTCCAACCGACCGGCCGAAACTTCATTAGAAACATTCAACAGAACATGATTAAGCCAAACGGGGAAAGCAGCAGATGAGTTGGACACACTCTCCATCTTCTCCTGTGGGGTCACCACCGTCCCTATCGCTACCAATGGGCCGGATCCCTGCTTTGTCCTAGGGGCCCCGAACATACGCAATTTTGCTCGACAACATTCGGTTCAGGTGGTTTCTTATTATTGAGAAGGTTTTTGGAAACACTTCAAACATTTGGCATAGAAGAATCATTCATAAACTTTAAAGGAGTAAGGTTAATAGGAAGGGGAACGTCACCATAGGTATGAGTGTCCAGCTGGTTTTCGTCCGAGGGGAGAGGGGTTCGTGGGAAATCGCCGCAGCCTCGAGTGACAGAGAAGTGCTTGAGCTTTCGATGGCAGATTTTTGGCCCAGAGAACAGGGATCAGCTTCGATAACGCCATAACTGTCGGGACCGGTGGCGATTTCCGCGATATCCGATTTCGTCATTCTCTTAGGATGCCGGAATTCCATGGCAGGACAGCGTTGCTACTCGTCCTTGTTGAAGGCAAGGTGCTCGGGCTTAATATTGAGGAAATCGAGTGCTATTGATTTGATTGCTAACGACTGACGTTCCCAATGAATTACGCGTAACGTTGATTCAAAAACGCCTTTCTCAATATCCAACAGCAGAGATAATCTATCATCGAAAAGGTTAATGAGAAATCGCCATTAAAAACTGGACTTAGGAATATACTGATTGAGTCAATGTAAATAAAAATAAATATCTCACCTCGGACGTGAAAAATCGTCAGGAACTGAATAAAGAATGTGTCCGTACGAATTTGACAGTTAGGCACCGCTCAGTAGCGGGGGACGATAAAACGGAGTCAAGTTCACCCAAACAAGTGGTCATTGGTTGGGTCGGAGCAAAATGGTTGTTTACACATAGAGAAATGGTAATAATTATAAAAGACTCAAGAAAGAATATGGAAGAAAAATGTCTTATTTTGACATTTGGAAATTCACGGGGCTCTGACTGAATGAGAGTGAGGGAAATGGTTACGGAGGGAGAGCGCGCGATTCGAAAAGGGCAAGTGATTACTGCGTGGATAGTTAATTTGAAGTTTCTCATATAACTGTTATTTTTGACAACTTTTTTACCGTACAGTCTGCTTACATTTTACCTACGTCCACGTCTGTCTAAAAAATATTCATATATACCAAATTATGATGACCAAAACGGGTCGTCAAACAAGATGGACTGGTGTCGAAACCACTTGTTCTAGCTCTAAAGTAGATATTGAACGACCTAAGGGCAAATGCTCTAGGCCCAAAACTTGTAAAGGCCCTTCCAAAGAAGCCGCCTTTAAAGGATGTGAAGATAAAATGTTGGTTTCCACCAATACCGCTCTAACTAAGAACTGTTCTATCCCCCTAGACAACGTATTGGTGGAGTTATTCGGTAAGGTATCTAAATTGGAAGCTGAACTTGCCCAACTGAAGCAAGCTATGCTGCATTGGATTCTCCGAAGGAAAATCTCATCTCCCTATCTTACATCTTCAAAGTGCCGGAAAGTCCCAAGATGGATAACTTAGAGAGCGCAAGCATGTTTCTCAACACATTGACAACAGAAATCACAAAACGGATGCGTTGCATATATAACGCAATCGCATTCAATGTGCCAGATAAGCTTCACCTCGATCCCAGCAAACACATGGCCGACTCCAAGGTGTTGGCCAAAATCTGGCCAACGCATGGCCACAAATTAGGCGAATCAGATAAAAACAATAAGTGGTATTTACCACGCTCATAGTGGTATCCAAATGATTAGTTAAAAATTTCTAAAACACATTATCGTATTCATAATTTTTAATCCGAATAGATTCACTACTACGGCAAGTTTTCGAACGTTTGTTTTAATCCGTGCTTCCATGAGACGCGCATTAACGGTTTCGCTTGTTTCGTACGTGGTTAGTTCGGCTGTGTCGCATCTGTTGCGGTCTGTAGACACTCACACTTCCGTATAAAGCCTAGTAAATACGTTAAATTTATTTCATTATATGAATTGCTTTATTCCGGCCTTGTTAACGGATGTTTAATGGCGTGTATTACACGTAATCTGTATGGATTGCCTTTATTACCGTTCATTGCAGAGATGAGTGACGTGAAAGGATGGTATAGTAGGTGGACTATTAATAGGCGTATACGACGTGAAAGAGACAAGTTACACATGATGGACGAGAAGTATGTATCAAGTTGGTTTAAGGAGGGCCCGATACAACCCACAACATCTGCGCAGCCTACAGGTTAGATATTGCCTAACTTCCTGTGTTACAATGCAGAAGTATCGCACGAGCCTACAACAGGTGGTTCAGATGTTGGAACTGCTGCTTTCAGCCCGACATCCTTTACGGGATCAGGTGCTGTTGAAAATCCCACCCCTAGTGGTAGATGCTTCTTTTGAATAATTACTTCTGTCGCAGTCAGTCACTTACCTGCAACATCCAGTATTTCAGATGCCATACGGTTGTTCCCAATCTGCTCCAAATCGGTCACATCTGCCGACTTGAAACTACTTCTGGCTTTATTAAAACCCTTTGTTCCTGATTTGCCGCTGGATCCACGCACACCGCACAGAACTCCTCGTAGTGTCCCTAAAACTATGCTTGCCAGCGGATGCTATGTACACATTGGGATGCCGACGTGTTTACGGATCCTTCACCAACGTCATCGTTTTACCAGCGGTGACCACGCCACAATGCAAGTAAATATAGATGGATTACCTTTGTACGATTACCCTGGTACAGAGTTATGATCCATACTCGGCCGCATTGTACATCCCTTCAAAAGCACCCCATTTGTAATCGGTACGTATTGCGGACGTGGGCGTCCTGATCCCGTTAACGATTTCCTGCATCCGTTTGTGTGCGAAATGCCTGAACTACGCAGTGCTGGCGTAACGCCGTATGATCTCCACTTAGCCCTTCATGCGGATATTCACTGTGTCATTTGCGACGCTCCAACCCGGAGCTACGTCAAACAAACGAGGGGTCACAATGATTACTACGGTTGTGATAGATGTACACAGAAGGCTGTTCGTTTCAGTTCGAGGTGGAAGACGTTTCCTTCAACGTCCTCCAGACTTCGCAGCGATTCGTCGTTCCGAGAAAAACGTCAACCGCAGCATCATGTCGGAAACACGGTGTTACATCAGCTGTCGTTGGATATGGTGGCTGATTTCCCGCTTGACCAGATGCACCTTATTTTCCTTGATGTAATGAAACGTCTGGCCCACATTTGGTGTCTCTCAGAAAAAAGCTTAGGCTTGCGTTTGTCTAACAGTTTGCAGCGGGCTGTTGATTACAAACTGGAGGCGTCGGTTTCACACCTACCCATAGACTTCACCCGCAAGTGTGGCATGTTTACCAACTTCGAACGTTTCAAAGCAAACCAGAGTCGTGTATTTTCATTCTATTTGTGCCCCGTTATCATGCGTTCACTCCTCCCACACCTCATGTATGAGAATTTCTTAAATCTGTTTCTTTCCGTATACATTTTATCCCGTCCCAGTACTTGTCATTCTCTAATTAACCGTGCCCGATTTTTGCTTGTTAAATTAGTTGACCAATTTGCTTACCTGTATGGGGACGATCAACTAGTTTATAATGTGTTTATAATGTGTTTATAATGTCTAACTCACCTGTGCGATGATGTGCAACGGCTTGGACCGCTGCACAATTTTTGGGCTGTTTATTTCGAAAGTTTCATAAGCAGCATGCTTCTTCTGGTTAAGGGAACGAAGGAGCCAGCTACACAAATGCACAATCGAATATGTGAATACTCCATGCTCACTAACTTGGCGAGTACCACTGCATCGATGGATGATACAAATCTACGTAATCCGGTTAAACCGAAGCGTGACATGTTTTTTTGTGCCGCCCAGTAGCTATATTTCCTGCACATCCCCGGACAATTGTGTTTTGATAAATAAAAAACCATACTGTATTCATGAAAAGCGGGATGGTGTGTTATTCTGTAAACCCTTCGTACATCTACATGATTTTTGTTCCCGTGCCTTTCCCTCATCCGATTTGTCTATTTTTTGGGCCTCGGCCATATCCACCATTATCAAACTGAAGTCCCTGTCCTCTGTGACATGTAAATGCGTCCTCATTCCTGATGATGACGAGTTCATCATCATTCCCCTCTTGCACACCCTACAGTGAAGTTTGCGTTCCATGTAATCCGTACTGACTGATAACTTATTACACGTCGCTGGCTTTGAAAACTCCCACATGAACGAATGGATAATGCGGTGTTGCAATTACAGATGTATCACATTGTTGAGTTTTTGGAGACGAACGAGGTTGCGGTTATCAGCCGTGCGTGGCTGTTGGTGGACGCGATGGCTACATGGCCGACGGTGAAGCAGTCGAAGGCCATGAAGTTTCTATCATCCCACACACTGCCACCTGTGGGTAAGTTTAATTTGCATCCAGTCCGTGTCTTGAAGAACACCGGTAAGTCCCATTACGGCGTTTCATTGCTGTCGAAGACAACTATTAGGAAGCTCGAAACTTTGAAGGGAGAGCAGAGCGTGAATCAGAGTTCACCTGCACGGATGCCACCGACTCTGCGTTGCCAGCATACAAAAAGAAGATCAAGTGAGTCCTCTTCATTCCTGCTTACTTTCAGACGCAAACGCCCGCTATCGTCCTCCGAAAGCGAACTTTCACATGGGTTACCTTCTCCAAGAAAACACGTGAGCAAATTGTTCACATACTCCCCATTAAAACAACCGAACTTAGTAAACAGGTAGGCCGCATTTCTCTTCCAATTCACGTTACTTCAGCACCATGTTACCTACTGATGTTGATTGATCCGGAACAGAGTGGGGAGGATATCGTTTGATATGATATTTTTTCAGAAACATCCCTCCTATTCTTTTCCCGTCCACATCGTACGCGTCCAATGAGTCCTACAATGAGAAACTCCATCATCATGGAAAACGATCAATGCACCCTTGCGATAACCAGCTGGTGCATATGAAGAAAGCCATCACGCTGTTGGACGAGTGCATTATATGCATGGAGGCAACAATGAATAACATTTGGTCACATTTAACATGCATCTCCCCAGCTCCGTCCATAGCAGATTCCTCCATGGAAAAGCTGATTGGGAATACTATCCGGAAGATATTCCCCTTAAAAGATCGTGAAGCGCTGCAGAAGTTTCAAGAAGAACTGCAGTCATCGGACTACTTAGAACAGACGGTTAGATAAGATATTCATTTATTACATCACATTTTCAGGCCAAGGTGTTATCGAAACTTCATCGCGGGAGGACTGTGGCCGAATGCGTGCGCAAAGTCTGCGCCTTCGTTGACGGCAACCAATTCAGTGTCGAAGTTAATTGGCTTGGCATTAATAATAAGACTCGTTTGATGGGTACCCCACTGTGCGAAGCTATTGTTTGTAGGTATCATTCGCATTATCTAAGAGTTATGTAGTTGCTGTACGTGCTAAGCAAAATTATCCCTCGGAGTTGGGAGGGACCATACACCATTTCATCAAACGGTGGCTCCAGGGCGCGAAAGACATAAATGGAGGTCGCACTGTTCGCAGAATGATGAAAGAAACTGTCGCACCGGGGTCCCAGCAGCACAAAGTAGACCTGGACGAGTGAAGAGGAAAAAGATTAATTGGAATTTCCTACATCATTCCGGACGCTTCCATGAATAAAACCCTCATTTTCTGAAACAACTGTAAGTTATCTATCAGGTTGTCCAAATACCTTATTGGTGTATCCTGCTTATTAGCCGAGATATTCCACTTATAATGCGTGCTAAAAACTTCTTTTGCAGATACTCAGGCACGGAATGAATACTACGCCGTTGCAAATATTTTCAGGGAACAGGATGTTCATTTCCAAACGTGGGACCTTCTGTTAACTGCCTGCAATCTTTTGTTAATTGAAATATTTTCGATCGCAATGGTTTTTTCAACGTTTCCAAGATTTACGAAGTTCGGCACCTGGTTTTTGAAAGCAGACGGTAGCTCTCATCGTGGTTGGGTATATTAAACGCTGAGGGAACACTAAGAGAACGGCCGTGCTAATAGGCATCGTAAAATTCAGTAAACAGAGCGCTGTCAAGATTTTTCGCTAGCCGACTGCGAGGCTGGCCAAACCGGAATCGGACCGACTCCGGTATTTGGTGCAGGCCAGATACGGTCCGACTGGTTGGCCAGACACGATCCGAGTCCGGACCAACCCCAGTTTGTTTGCTGGGATGGCATTAAGAAGCTACTCACGAGGACTACCAATATAGACCCGACGTCATATACCTGCATTTGATTTCGCGAGAAGACTCAAAGGATTTGCTGGTCGCTTTTGTTCAAATTCCAGAGCAAAACAACTGCGACACAGTTCATCCAATGTCAGGACCTCATTAAGTCCAAAACCTCTCTTAAACTGATAAGAATTATGCAAGATAGCACGCTGCTTGAGAGGGAATGTCAACATCGCTTATTGCGCAACACTGTCACCTTCAAGCATGTGGCTCAGGACACATCCAAACTAGATGCGACGATGTCCAATGGTAATGAATCAGGTCCTGGTGAGTGTGTAGCTTCGCCCTGTGTAGCTTCGTCCTGTTGCGTCAAACCTGAGCCTGACGCTGTTGGTCTTGAAAACACCAACGACACAACAGAGGATATCATACTCGCCGACTTGATTAACTCAACAGTAGATCTTGACAGTTCCAGCAACCTGCTTCATGAAACGATGACCCCCTTCGAGGAGTCAACCTCCAAACAACAGCACGTGAATGAGTGCAACCATAATGAACCAAATGGGACGTCTAAATCTCAACATGTCAACGCGGTAGGTATATCAGACAAAGTAATGCTCAGACCATCAACTAGTCAGACACACGCCGGCATTCCAACTTTAAACTCATCCCAAAGAAACCCAACAACCGGCCACCAGTGGAGCACTGGCTTCAACAAACCCTCCTCAAGTCACTATCCTACGGATCGTTTGTGCTTACCTACTCCGCAATACAAAGGAAATACTAAGCATGTAAACCCACATCCAGGGAAAAAAGGATGTATCTATTACCAGCCCCTAATATTCGGCCCCCTCCCAATAATAGCAATATCTCAAGCGACACACATTTCAAAGCAAGACTTAACCAGAACCCCACTATTCCCACCCGAGTTGCTTATCACACGCTTAACGCCCCTTTTAATACGAACAGCCTCCACAGTATTAGTGCTCACCTAAATGCAACCCATGATCCCTTCGCGGACAACGTGCATGTAGAAATGATCAACTAATTTTAACCTTACCCTTTTTAGTACAACATACACCGTT
>LUCH01001893.1:11324-70981 GCA_013368495.1 Paragonimus heterotremus
AGTGACCCGACATAAAATGAGGCCAGTGAGTAAATTGGACGCAACAGACACTAGACTGATCCATCTGTGGTTGTCACATAGACTTCGGGCCCCCTTTTTGAAAACAGAAATTATTCTTGGTAAGCACCAATCACGAGGTACCTCTTCAGTCTCCCAGACCATCTGGAGGAGTTATGTCAGTTCTGATATTCACCTCCCTTATCATTCTTAAAAAGAGAAGAAGGAAGGAGGTCTTGACCAGGAACCTTATTACGCTTCAATAACCTGAGTTCCAGAATCACTTCTGCTTCCGACAGAGGACCGTCTGGAATGCAGTAAATGACCACATGGGTCCCGTCGTCCACATGATCGTGTTGAGGCCAGCTGAACTGTTCCCCAAAATGCTCAGCCCATCCGTCAATTCGGCGCGATTGACTCGTGATTAATGGACCATCGCTTTCACATATGGTCTCACTTGCACCGACTCGAGGACCAGCACAACCACGGAGCAGAGAAAAATGTATCCTGCAACTTCCAGGTAGAAAGGCTCTTCGCATCTCTTTCGATTGTTCTACCAAGTAGTGCTCACGATCTTTGTGTGAGCTTTTAGTCAGCTTGCGTTAAACTAATCGACAGTCGTCGTCATATTCAGAACCAGGTGGGATCGTGCGGCGCTTGCTTATGAGGTTTATCGACGCGACGGAAATCCACTTCTGTCGCAAGTGAACAGCTCCTCGGAACATACCTGTTCATAGCATGTTTTCATAGGTACGGCGTTTATTCCTAGTGCTTGTTACAATCTTTCGCCTGACTCGAACAGGGCAACCTGTTCGCCAACGCCTTCTGATAAACGTTCTTCACGCTCGCCTCGCTCGAAAGCTATTCACGTATGTATCGTTTACTCGTGTATGTCCTCTGGGCAAATTACAATATAAAACGGACAGGCAAAACAGAATGGCCCGAGTCTAGGCCGTTGCTCCAAAAGCACGATGGTCCTTAGCAGAGTAGCGCGATCTATAATTGACTGCTATAGGATGTACATTCGTCCACGGCTGGTAAGCACACGGAGGTAACCAAGTGACGCTGCGTCAGTGTGAGCGCGTTGTTCAGAATGTTGGACTATGAAATTGAAGCTCATAATACATCCAGCAGGAGTCTCATGCTGAGTTGAACTTAGAACAAATACACAAAGGTCAAAACTCACATTTAAACTTTTCACACGTATTACCTATGTGCACATTCGTAATTATCTGCGTCCCTGGTAAACCACTAAACTATAACCAGTGGTAGCCATTATTGAACGTTCACTCAAATAGCGAAAAGAAACTGCAACAACTTCAAGATACGTGGAATTGCACTTGAACTTCCATCATAAGAGAGAACGGTGCTCTCGGCGCAAATCCCCGAATTTTAATATTTTTGGCAATTTTAAATTCGGAATTTCAAACATGTTACGTACAGTACATCGAATATAAATAAGCACCGTTAAAGAAAAAAATTAGAACACATCGAGCAGGTCCTAAAGTTACTAGCTTTGTGATGAAAAACTTTTCCACTATTTTCGCGAATACAACCCGTTATTGACGTTAGCTCACTTTTTAAAGTCTTATAAATGAGATCATTGCAATTTTCGAGGTGAAGTACGTCATCCTGTAGCTTGAGAGTGCTCCAGTTCACGGCGTTTTAAAAATGTGGTTGAAATGGAAATATGCGACCATACAGTGTTGGCATCGCATTTCAACAGGAATACTAACACATTTGATAGTGAAATATGCATAACAACATTTCTAGCTTCCATGTCTATACCATATTCATACCACTTCTCTTCGTTCGCTAGATTTTAGGTAGATCCTGGTCGATAAAACGTTGCCTTCAGAAATGGCTGAAAATGACGCTATTGTATGGTTGTTTCCATCTTCGGTGTATATGGAACGGCGTAAGAAAATGGTATCATGCCCCACTCTATTGTCCAGAATCACCAGAATTAAGTTCTATTCACTTTACCGTATTGTTTTTAATTAGATTGAGGTCGCATGGTGTTCATGCGGAACAACGTACGGGGACAGATTAAATCAAGCTGCCCGCCGATACCGGGAGGTATACCTCTCAGCCAGTCACACTGTGGTGTTTAGAGCGCCAATGATCCATCGCTGTACAGAAAACTCTTCCAATCAGTATGACAATCAACTGAATCAGAGGTAATAACCATGTACCCCAAAGGCTTCAACTACAGGCTTTTCATCACTTCTCGCGCGTGTTCGTCCTCCAAATTGTTCATAGTGAAGGTGGTTCGGAAGGAGCAGCTGCTAGTGTGAACATATACTGCATATTCAGACGCTGGTCACAACATAAGTCTGTCGCGTAGAACAGCTTCGCTGCGTACGTTCACTAAATTAACACTTCCAGTTTTACGCAGCAAAACCATGTGCGAAATAAAACTACCGATATTTGCGAGCGAACAAAAATACATTATGTGATAATTACAATTGGTCTCAATCAGCTCTAAACGACACCGTTGAGGGAGGTGGATAATAGGCTAAGGATCCGACCTTCGAACGCGCATGCAATCCGGATGAGTGAATATAGCGCGATGGCGCGCATAGGCTGACAAGCATGCAAACAAACAGACGCGATCGAACACATCAAGTAGACGGCAATCAAATATTCTTGAGATCTTAGGTACAATGTTAGCCAAGATTTTGGGAAGGGTTTTATACATCGTACAACAGGCGCATCGGGGTTATCTCCAGGTCACCACACAGCTACTGTTGAATCGTTCGCTAGCAATTCGAGGTTCACAACGAGTCACGTGTAATCGGTTACCCAATGGCAGAGAAGATATTCTATTTCCGAAACGGTTAATGAGAAGCAGCTCGTGAAAACTGGATTTGATAAAGTACTAATTAAATCAATGTACATGAAAATTAAATGTCTCACCTCGGATGTGAAAAATGCTCACAAATTAAACGAAGAATGTGCCAGTGCAACAACTCCGACAACTAGACACCGCTCAGTAATGGGGGACGATAAAACGGAATTGAGTTCACTCAAACAAATGGTCATATTGGTTGGGTCGGAACAAAATTTTTGTTTACGTATCGGGGAATGGTGAGAATTAAAAGCAACTCAAGAAAGAATATGGAAGAAGAATGTCTTGTTTTGACATTTGGAAATGTACAGGGGTCAGACTGAATAAGAGCAAAAGAAATCGTTATAATAGTTGGTGCAGGAATAAAAATGGTTGATACTGTTTATTCTCAGAAAAGTGATGAAAGATTGGGCCAACCTTCAACATTGGTCAAAGAAGGCACAGCAATCTCAAAAATAATGCAACAGACTTTATCAAAATCCAAATTCCGCGAAGCGGTGGGCGAGATGAAGACTTCCACATTTTGCAAGGAGAAAATGCCTCTTCAGCTTTGGGGATGGCAACTTTGAAAGAAAGATATTTTCTGTTCACTGAATTTGACACAAGTTTGTGTGAACTTATGAATGTCTTCAATGCGTCAAATTTGGCTTCCCGTAAATTTCTTAGTGAAGTCTTTGCTACGACATTTTGGAACCAGTAACAGATGAAGTCGGAAGCAAGTATTATGTGGTCATTATGCCCCAGCGGTGGTTTGACGACCACCATATCTACCGAATGAGTTTCATTTGTCATAACCAGATCAAGCAATGAGTATGTCTGTCCGGGAGGGTGCCGTGCCGGTAGTCTGACATTCTGTGTCCAGGAATTCTCACGGATCAACACTGCCAGGAATTTCGAAAATCCGCAGTCAGAGTCCTCACCATAAGCATCAAAAAAGTTGAGTTTGGATGCGTTGAAGTCACCCATAACGAGAAGATGGGAGAAACGTTGTGTAGACGGAAGGCAGTCTAGAGTAGCAAGAATGGCCTCGACGCCTGATGTGCTGCACGACGGCGAACGGCAGACAACAATGACAACGAGCGTGTCACGACTACGTAGCTGAAGTTTAAGCCCTAGTCCGACACACTTCTCTGAGGTGGTAAATTCCTCTATGGCAGTTGGTACTGGCAATTTCTGGCTTAGAAAAACAGCACAGCCGTCCATGCGTCCATGGGAGAAGTCTGTTCGGTACAGTAGGTATCCAGGAACACGCAGTTCGTTGTCACTAATATCTGCGGGAAGCCGGGTCCCTGTTAAAGTAAAAATATGAGGATAAATGTCCTTGACAAACTCTCTGATTTCTGTTAGTTTGGTTAAAAGGCTCAGACGGTTAGTATACACGCAGTTGAGGGCTACCTCCTCATTCGGCTGTGCAAAAAAACAGAGGAGCGCGAGGAGGAGTTTGAGACCGCAGTCCCAGTAGCGAAAATGAGGGTGTAGACGACGTCAAAGTTTCCTAAGCCCCCTAGGAGAATCGCGGCCGCTTCATCACCGCCTGAACGTATGTGAGCGTTCTTTTGAGACGCTTCGCTAGTTTCTGGTTGCTCAAGGCTTGTGAACCGCCTTTACTTTTTAAAGTAATGGAGGGTGGTTCGCAGTTTTGCACTCCCAAAAATTTGGGTAGGGGTTTATGTTAGAACAAAACCTAAGAAGAATTGACCGTGACTCGGCGGAGGAAAATGCTGCCGGAACGAGCCTTTCGGGAAGCTAGGGGTGACACAAGCAGACTCACTGCGTTGTAAAGCTTGGGAATGAAGTATGTTGGGGTAGAAGGTTTTGGAGGTCTGATGGTTGGGGGTATAGAGCAAAACTGATGGCCTGTGGCCTCCTTGAGAGCTACTGGTTCAGACCCATGCAACCCCAAAGATGAGTGGCCATCCAGGGGGATGGGGCAGCCGTCTTTGGTGTGGGTGTGGATATATGGGTTGACCCATTTGGAGGCGCTGATCCCTTCTTAAGAGTGGGAATAAGGATGCTCACGTTGTTATAAAATTTTGGCTTGCCCCAAACAGTGACCTTATTCTATCAAGCTGGGAGCGTCTCTGCCGCTCCTACAATGAGCGATCCAGTGAAACTCCTTTTAAATTAGCATGACTTTTGTTTAACTGAACTATCTTGTTCAGTTCTCCCCCGTACTGACCTTCGTGGGTAACTTCACAAGAACTTCGAGTGACTGACTACTCCCTACTCGTGTTTTATCTTATGTACCACAGGTTACAACAACCAGCAAAAGTCCAGTTCAAAGATCCAACTAGGCCAGTTTCAATGGTCTGGGAAGCCACCTGGAGTCACTTCTGTTCTAACATGATTAAGTGAATGGGAGCTATCATGGCATTCAAAGCGTCAGTAAGAAAGAGGCCGACTCACTCATGACTGAAAAATCGTGCACCTTCTCTTATCGTCCACTCCTCCCATCGTTTCCTTGGTAACCGTTCCCAGTTACTGTTGAGGCACGAGCCTACTAGAAACAAGAAGGATCTGAGTGTCCTCCAAACTTCTTGGAGTCGATGTGGGTGATAAATATACAAACACATCAAACTAGTAGAAACAAGGATCTTTTAATAATCTGGTGCAAAAAAGGTTACTTATCTAAGCATATGCATTAAACGAAGAGTAATAAATCTTTAGCGTCTTCTCTGCGATTGCTTAGTGTGGTGACATCTTTGCATCTCCCACTTGTAGCCGAGTCATACGAGGGGCGCTATTCGGCGGTCTGCACCACTGCTGCACCGATCTGGAACTTACTCTGTCGCTGAGGAACTTACAGTAACCAGTTCTTACGGCATAGTTTTCTGTGCCACAAGGTGAAGTCCTTTCACGCGAGGTTAACTTATGCATAGCGACGGATCCTAACAAGACCCACTCCAGGATCCTCAAAGAAGCAGCTGGTAGGCCAGCGAAATCCATCCACGAACTCTTTAAAGAGACACTTTCGACTGGAGTTCTCCGTAGTGCATGCCAAGAGGCGACAATCACACCCATTTTCAGAGCTAGTGATTGGTACTCGCCCGCTAGTTATCGGTCATTCGGTCTCACTGACATTCTAGGCAAGATGATGGAACGCTTATTTTAAACGCACTATCCCCGTGCACTCCGTGGCGGACGACCTTTTTCCTTTTAACAAGCGTGGTTCCCTTCACAACCGGTCACGCGTAACAAATATATCGATTTTCGAAGACGGTATGACGCAGACACAGTACGGTGGTTTATCTCAGATCCCACCCCTGATTCCGACGAGGCCTTTGATCGTGTTCCATATGGTCCCGTTAGACTAAAACCGGAGGCTTATGATATCCAAGAAGACCTTCTCTGATGTACTACCTTTCTTTTGGATACTGGAACATTTGTAGTCGAAACCAGTTCAGATCCTTCGTCTTCCTGTCGGATGGCTGTGCGAACTCCTCAAGGGCCATAGCAAGGTACTCTTTTGTTTTCTATTTATATCAACGGCCCTCCGGACGACATATTCATTAAGACCGTTGTAGTGAGATTACCTTCGATGTTTTAAATAAAAAAACTCCACGTGACTTGAGAGGTGCTTTATTAATACCACCTACCTGTTCATATTGTCTTGTGAATGTGAATTCACTAAAAACTACTGACACTAGCTTTAGTGTGTTGTCGTGAATATCGCAGCTTCACTCGTGGTTGTATAATGAATCCGCGCAATTTTCACTACTGTAGGCTAAATTCACCAGGACAACAAAGTCTCTACCATTGTCGTTGAAACGCCCTCAGCCAGTCTGGAGCTTCTCCAATTATGAGAACTGAGTAGAGTTTCTGTGGCCATCGTTTCTCTTTGGCAGCCGTTACGTGGGTGTTCTAAATGTTCTCTTTCTTCGATCTCCTCAGAGTTTCTACTTGTGACGAGATCAGGTCATGTAAGATGAGTAAATTGGTGAATACAGTTTGTTTGTAGACACCGTTTCCTAATCATGACTTCCGATCCGCGTTAACACAGGGATGGGTAAATTTTGGACGTACGAACCAGAGAGCGAAGAGCTAAACTTTCGTTGCTGTTCTGTACGTCGATGACTTAGAAGTCTGGAATGCCACTGACCTCAGTAAACTGCAGATTGGTTCTGATGCGAATGAGCATTGGTCGAACGATTTGAGCCCCCCCCCACTGCGTGACAGCAACTTCGCACACATGTCAATCGATGTGAACTGTGACAATACTTTTCAGACTTACAGTGCGTTCAGCAAAGTGAACGCAAGGAAAATCCATCAAAAGAAGAATCCCGGCACCTGGATGTCTAAAACATCCTTGAATTATCACCACGAGACGGTGGCAAAAATGGATCTTGAGAGCATGGCTCTTAAGAGTATGAAACGCACTGTATCTCGTACAGACAAAGGAGATTTTCATACGTCTTACTCGAGTGTGTTAGTCAGGCAGTGTATACCGGCCTGAAAAAGGACACACTCAATGTTGGGCATGGCCAACGCTTGGTTACTAAACTAGACAGGGGCTTAAGAAATGTCGCGTACGAGCCTCGGTTTGGAGTCCTTGATCCATACTAACTCGGATTTCGACGATTGGGGTGATTTGTTTCTCACTCTTCTGTTTCTAAAGCAGTTCTAGTAGAACACTTCTTCATCGAGGCGGATGATGATGGCCGACAAGGACATAACAGGAAAATCTACAAGATCCATCCGTGGACCTTTCTTAGGCAACAGCTTTTTTCTTATAGATTTATTAACCAGTGCAGCAGCCTTCCTTTAAGGACCGTCAGCTACACTCCTGCAGATCGCATGACAGTAATATTGGACTCTGATTTACTCAAAACAGACTGTTTTCGCTATTTAATGTATCTCTCTAAAGTAGTGCTACACCCTGTTTTCAGCATATACTTTTCACGATAACTTACGCTCACTTGAAAATGAACAAAACAAGCTAACTGGATCCGAGTGATTTGGCCTCCTGGCAGCGAACCAGTTAAAAGTGAAACGTGAAATGCCCTCGTACACAACAGCTACTTAAACCTATGCAACACTGAATGATCACTGGAACTTATCATTGGAAAATCACGAACAACAACGACACTTCTTGTGCTTATAAACCAAACTAATTTTAACTGTCCAATGAAGCCTGACTGGCGTTTTGTTTTATTACACTGCGGCTGCACCTAGAAGTCGATGGTTATTCAGAGCGCGCAGTACGAACCGCTGTCGTGTGATTGGCGCCATTTGAGTTTTCAACTGTGTAAGTTGTGTTCATGACTTACTGAGCCTCTGGCTCATGCTTGTCGGTATTTGTTACCATTCCAGATTCCCGTTGGGCCCTCGTCCTTCAGAGAGACGCTGTTCCTCAGTGCCTCCGCTGCAGATTACACGCCTTGTTCGCTCTGGTTGACGATGTCGCTGGATCCTAAGTAATGTCTGTTTGTCATCTATGTTATTTTCCAATTCAGTAGTTTGGGACATTCAAGCTCAGCTGGGTTCTCGAAGTGTTCTTTCCCCACTTTTGCAATCGGCGGCAAATTCGGTGGTGATGTTCCGGAAAACGACAGTTCGCGTGCGACTTTTGCAAGGTCGCATTTAGAACATGTTGTCAACTTGGATATTGACGCTGAGACTTCATTCGTTCGGAATACTGGAATAATTTGTACCATAGGTATCACTGTGCCTAATTAATCATCGTTCACATCTCTTATGTGTTCTTTGTGTGTCGACACGCAAAGACCTTTATTAGGATGATCATCCTATTCTCTCTGATTATCATACCTTATGTTTAATAAAGGTCTGTTGACTATAAATTGACGCAATGTACAGTTGGTGTGACAGTAAACTTTTCGAATGTTAGAACTCGAATATATTCATGTTCTAACATTCAAAAATCAGTTGAATTTATTCAATGGATTTTTGGCAAATGGGTTTGAAACGGTTCTGTGTACTGAATCTAGGAGTCTAAAACTATGAGTCTAAAGTGCAAAACAGTTACGATAATTTAGCTGTGAGAAAAAACTCTATATCGTCTAATCAGTGAGCCCAGAGAGATTTTGAACGTAGACACAGTCTGCAGAAACGATACTACCTGACACTGTTCAGTGCCTTGCAAACGTGCAGTGTGTCAATGTTATGCCAACTCAGGATGTATTCAACTTTCTATTCAGCAACAAGAGGTGTGTTAACTGTCTAATTATTGGTCAGCTGTTTGGATCAAGTTTTGTCCATATCACATTTAATCTTTCGTTTATTCTAAACCCGAATATTCTGCGTGATTAGCAAGATATAGCGCCCTACGGATTAAATTTCTTTTATTCAGTATACCTAAATACTACATTTCTCCGCAGTTCTCATTGTTCATGTTGGTTACGTTCCTAAACAACACACAGCCCTGCTTTTATTGGGGCAAAATGGGGCTCGGTGAGTAAGTTAGTTTTTCAGGGCAAATACATGACATTATTCCGTGCTATGTACTTCTGGCGATTTCTTTATTTTTGTTGATGTTGGTGCCTACATGTTAACATGTGTCATTTTTTTGTTCTATGTTAATGCATCACTTTCATATAATTAATTGAGTTCCGTGTGGGTTGACTTCAAATGCCGGTAGGTTATTGTGATCCGTTATTCTTTGTCATCATGTTATTGCGCAATACTGATTATATCGAATAGAGAATAAAAGATCGCCGTTCGGTGTCAACTATTTACCGGAAGTGCAGTGACCCTAACAACCTCCCGGGTGTCCCCTAAGGGACCATATGGGACGCACACAACCCGTTCATGCTTTCCCCGTATATATATCACAGATACATCAGATTAATGCGGTTTTTCACTGAGCTCTGACAATTCACGTGAGGTACGACAGAACTACCAGACTCACTCTACTTTCATCCGTGCACTGAACAAAATCTTCGTTACACAACTGCAAACATAGGTGTGAATGTTTTCGGGTACAGTATTTAGAGATAGTGGAGGTTCAGGTGACGTTACTGTTACATTGGCAAATTGAACTTCTTCCATCGCCAATGCTACATGATACGCGATGTTTTTACTGTGGGGCTGTGGTTCCTTGTCTGCACTTTCAAATTATACTCGTCTACATCAGTCATCCAGTTGCTTGTGGAATGCCTGATCGTTCACCATATACCACAGCTAACTCTCGAGTGTCAGTTGTTTACGTGTGTCACTTTGAACGACGTAGTTATCGCAGTCTTCTTGTGGTAAGTTCAGTATATAAAGCAGCCGCTGTCAAGCCTTTCTAATCTATGTAGAAGGTGCCCTAATAGTGTCTGACCTCGGCTGTCACTGTTTTTGAAGCGTAAACAGCTTGCTGTGGAAGCGCAGCATTAACAATGTCGAGTTTACTGACATGTCTTCGGGAAGTGCGGACTGCCAATTGTCGCAGTGTTGCATCGCTTCTCTGGATTCTCTCACACGCGTCTTCTGTATAGCAATAAACAATTCGTCATTGGTGTTTCTGTGAGTTCACTTAAACCGAAAGTGACAGCCCGTTTGCCTTGCTGTCACAGTTTGAGACTCGAACTACGTTTATGCAGACGCATATTCTGAAACACTGTTTACCAGAGTGTGATAAACTTTATTTGAATTGCTCAGCTTTACTTAACAAGATACACGTTACTTAAGTATCTCTCGAATTCTACCGTTATTTTCTTGCTTCAGCTAAGTTAATTCTCAAATGTTCCCTCGCATTTGTACTTGTATATGTGTCATGTGCTGAAGTTTACCTTTGTCTATTTTCATTTAACCTTTTCTATCAGGGCCTGCATGTCGTAGTGTGGATATGCTAAAGAAAATGATAGAATCTGGGATGAACATCGCCCGTTTAAACTTCTCCCACGGGTCACATGAATATCACTCGGAGACCATCAAATTAATTCGCGAGGCCGCTGATTCCTTTAAAACCCTTGCACGTCCAGTGGCCATTGCGTTAGATACAAAAGGGCCGGAAATTAGAACGGGACTGATCCATGGAGTAAGTGCTCCACTTTTGTTATCTTTAATTGAGTTGATTTAAAATGTTGCTTTGCAAAATTTTGTAGTGATATAGCAAGAAATCTGGACTTCGAAGCAGTTCGTTGGTTGACATATTTTGCTAGCTCTCTACTGGATGGTCTCGTGTTAACACCTGTAAAACTACCTACTCGAAGCGGCTCAGTCAATAGAAATTTTGAATGATACCGCCTCCCAGTGTTGTCGATTGGAGGTTGGAGAACGGCCTTACTCTATCTTACTGCCTGTTACCCAATCATTCGTCAACCATCATCATTTTGGTATAAGCTTACGAACGTCGGTTTGCATTGCATCTGAATGCTGTTGGGTTGTGATTTTAAACCTTGTATCTGTTCTGTTGACAGTGATATGCAACCAGTAGAACTGGTTGCAATGTCTAAACGCGTCCGTTTACTTTGGTGTTATACATGTTGTCCAGAGTAACTACGTCGACTGCTGTACGGATTTGACTTCTTTTACTGTCTGTGTTTCGAACGGTATGTAAATGTAAAAAAGAGTGAATTACAAGAAACCTCATTGAAGCTATTGACGTGCAGCCATATCAGCAACGACCGTTGAAACACGTGAAAATAACGTCCTGTCTAACCTGCAAGTTTAGTGAGTAAAGGTGGGCCAAGAGAATGGCTAAGAAACTTGTACTCTAAGTTGTCCTCCACGTGTGTGCCTGTGGAGTAGAGTGTTCGAACTCTCAGCTGATGTCGCCGTGACCACGTGGTTGAGCAGTGTGCTCCAGTCTGAACAGATCCTAACTATGAGGCAGTTCTTTATACAAGATTGCTTGCCCATTCCATAATTAAGTTTCGGCGAATAACTCTGTCGTCGTCCGTCATTTGGTGAGGGAAGACTTGGTGGTGGATGATTCGAACTGTGGGATGTTCCGTAGTTGAGACTTAAGCCATCTCTAAAGTATATGTTTGTTGAGAATTCACCTTATCGAGAATAGTCTTGATTTCGCAATTCTCTCCGGATAGATAATTTTCCTGAGCCTTATACTTCCTTTAATAGTCCTCATGTGAAAACTTTCGATAGATGCTAATTTTTTGGATTAATTCGACAGATTCGAATGTTCGTTACCGTATGTACATGTATTGTAGAGGCAAACTTAGTGAGAAAGGTTTCAGGATAGCAGGGTATACAAACTTTTTTTAAGTTGCAGTTTTTACCATGCCTTTTAATAACGTTTGTGCAATTTACTACCAGTTGTAAAATGTCTGTCACTGTCACCAAGGTCTCATTGGCGTACTGACACAGGAATAATATCACCCAGGTAGTAGTGGGCACAAGTTTGACGGCGAATGTGCACGACCTTGCGTATGTCAACACTGTAGTTTAATTTATTTTCTTTGGACTACTAGCTTAAGAATTCAAATCATTTTAATGTTTCCACATCTTCTGGATACTCCACACCTCGTCAGGTTCTTATGTCGTCAGTCTAAAGCAGCATCGATGAGTTAACGATGTTAGGCAATTCGAGAACAAAGATTAAGCAGAAATTTTGCGACATATCCTCACGAGCTACCGTTTTTGTCAAGGAACCACTCTAATAGCCTTGACGTTGAACTTACGTTCAGTTAGGGTATCTTCAGGCCCTCGTCAGGGTCGTAATTACGGTTGTTCCGTTGTAGGATATAATGAAGAATCAACATAGGTTACATTACTGGCCTGTCCTTTGTTAGCAGTCTTCGTCCAAACGTCACGGGAAACCATCACATTTGTGGTGCATGGATACCCATCACGGAAACCATGATCTTCTCTGGTTACAAGTTTGTGGTCCGCTACCATGGTCCAGAGAAAGTCATTTGCTAGGTTCTTCGGGAAACACCCATGAATCGATAGTTTGTCGGAGCATCTTTGCACACACCTTCGAAGATATGTGTGATTGTGAACTGTTTTCAGGTTTATGATAGATAGCCAGCAGGGATAATTGAAAAGTACTGCTAATTTAATAGCACGGCCTTCCAGAATGATAGGGTATGCCAACTCTGGGCCGAGTGATTAATGTGAAAGTGCGTTCTTTAAGTTAATTCTGAGAGCTGAATGTCGCTTCAGTTTCCGGTGGAGACTCGTCGAGTATACCATAACCAAATACCCAATCCCCAATCCTACACGGTTAAATCAATTGACCCAGGCCAGTTAAATTATTTTCAGTCTTAAGGCACCGTGATAAGCAGTAAATTTGGAAATATCCTTTCACACTTTATCCCTATTACAGCCTTGATCCTTTACCAAGGCCGTATGATTAACGGTGTTGTTCCGACTAATGGGATATTAGTCTGTTCCCATTGGTCATTTGCCTGCGATAAACCATATTCGTTTGCCGTTGGATGTTTCATTGTTTTTAGCTGTGTAGTCATTCTGCCTTAACCTTACAGATGGTCAGCTGTCTATCTGTGTAATAGAATCTAGAGGTTTGAACTAAGGACACGTGATCACTGGGCGACGTACCCATGTTTTCGTTACAGAACACAACAGTCCCACTAACATTCTAGCAACTCACAGTGCAACTTCAGACCAGAGAAAACTACACCCAGAATTTTTTTTCACAATATTTCCCACTCACATTAGCTCTTTAGGTCAAGTTAACTCAACGTGCCTCACACAGATTCTTAATAAGCTTGTTTCAATTCATGGTGATGTTGGTCGCGTTAATAGTTAGGGGATCACTCGACGTTCGTTCGCAAACTGTGTTGGATCCACATAAATTCATTTCAACTGCATACGTTGTGCCCATTTGAAGCATATTTCTGCGCAACAGGTCCGTTCAACTGCTGCCACTTGAACCCAGAGACTGCTTGTTTCGTGTCACCGTTATGCCCTGTACAGTGAACGTCAGTGCTGTATGATTGGCGTTTTGTACTTTCTTGACACTCAAACAAAACAAAACAAACACAAATAACGGCATGACCACAATCAAGATGATTCCTCCACAGCGAACGATAGTTTTTAACAGTGTGACGCTGCTGATGGTTGGCGACGGTGTGGCTAGTTCGCGTTCAAGCCTGGGCTGCATATGGTGCTCCCCATATGCCGTATTATCGCCTTTTGTGTTAAGATTTTCAACTCGATATGTGAAATCAGTAAAATTTATATAATTGAAACAGCAGACTGTCACTATCGATGTATAGTGTCCGGACATCAAACTTCCCACCCAATAGATTTTCTTCTACAATAAGAAGATCAAGTTGTGCGTTTGAAAGGTATAGGTATGTACGAAAAATGTTCCAACAGACTGTAGTTAATATTACTTGAGACTGGTAGGCAGAATAGAGGATAATGGAACACTTCGTGGAATCGGCGCAGTAACAACTTGGTTGGGCTGGCCTTTGTGCCGTAACGTTGAACGGCACCGCATACCCACACATTATGGAGGGTACTAACACATTGTTTTTGGGATATTTCGTTAGTAAACCTCACCGTAGTATTCCCCCAAGAAGATGGCGTACCGCCACACAACATAGGGTATACCGCCACTGAAGTAAATAAAGCTGTGCAAACTCCTTCCCAGTGCATACTCAACTGAACCAATCTACACATAAAAGTAACGGCCCCTTGATTCCATCACATACTCCACGTGAGAAACTTCGACTCGCTATGTTAAAGTGAACGGATTAATGGGAGACTTGTTAACTGGAGCCTCAGTCGAGATAATTGTTTTATGAATGGACTTGATGGTCAAGCTCACGTTTTGCTCACGTTTTTGGAGGGCTACACCGACGAAGATGTCGGTTTTAAAAAGTGTACCTATTCCAAATGGGCTGAAAGACAGTTTCAAGGCAGAACGTTGTCTTCTCACTTAGACACAGTGTATAGTCGTGTCACTGCTAACAGACATTGTACATCAGTTGAAGTCTATCAACGCAAACCAAAAATGTGTTGAGTTCAGTGTACTGATGTACGTTTCAGCAGACAATAACTCAGTCGCTGTCTTGACCTTCTGAATCAGACCAAACACTTAGATATAATCATACTAACAAATGATCTGATGGCTTAACTTGGTCCTCCTCCTTTAGAAAAAACTTACTTGGTGGTATACTTGGTGATCAGGCCGGATACACTAACAATGGCTAGAGACTCCTGTACATATGTACATGCCAGACTCCATATCTGCAGCGCCGCATTTCAGTACAAGATGCATCATATCAGATGGGAATCACATTACTCGGTCCAACCGAGAGCGATTTGATTACATAACAGTCTGTCACGGGTTACATTACTCTGTTAAAGCCTGTCGTGTATTTCGAAGTAACCACTCAGGTTCAGGATATGATTCTCTTCGCGGCTCTGTTCTTACCATTTTCTCATGGGCCGTGGGCTCGCAAATTTAAAGTGACTAATTAACGACCGGACAAAGAAGATGGAGAATGCTTAACAAGCAGCGGTGACGAGCGAACTTCTCATGACAAGTTAGACGAATAGACCAACAGACACGGGAACAAACCATGGCGGCTGTGAAGGCCCGCAGTGTCCAGCTATTCAGCTACTGAACAGTTACTTTGACACATCAGAGAAATGATTCGATTTTTGTCACATGATTGAACGCATCAACAAACAGAGCTAGAATCCATCTGGCTATGAATAAGACAACGGTAGAAGACAGCTTAAACTCAGGCTAACTAAAAGATTGCTCAAAAAACGGGGATCGCTACCTATTCGAATGGTCTGAGGGGATGAACCGAGCCTTTTTGTCTCAGAATAGTAGTGGCGTTCTCGTTAACCGGTTGTTTCCAGCCGTCTGTCTAACAGCAATGGAGTCATGTTTGAAGACGGTTCGCTTCTTACCAATCAGTCCTACCAATCTGAAATATTGACCAAACATTTTAAGGAATACTTCACTTGACTCAATTCCGACCGTGGAAACTGTAACATCAGTATGATCAGATATCGATTTTCTAATGAACCTTACGACGTTGCAAGGCCTTGTATCCGGGTTTACTTCTCCCTTCATTTTTCAAAAATGACTGTGGAGATTGATATCAATCTTGACGACACGTTTACGAACGGTTTTGGGAACTGAAGAGATACCTCGTGATTGAGGCTCATCAAAAGTCATTTTGAGTTCCAAAAGGTCCCTCCCATTCTGTGCAACAACCACAGACACCAGTTCAGTATTTATCGCATCCAAACGACCCACTGGGTAGTTACAGTATAAGCTCACCAAACCCAGGATAACAAGATTTGTGTAAAGTGTACAGGATTCCGTTCCATTCATGGGTGTACTGATAACGTTTTTATTTCACGGCAGTCAACAGTTACGGTCTTCTTAGACCTAAAGCGTATGCTTCATTTTAATACTATTTATGGTCTCTCGAAACACCTTCCTCCTAACAGGCGTCCTACAGAAGAATATGATTCTGTCAAGGTCACTGTATACTCAGCTTGCAGGTTTGGTGCGAGTCAGACAAATGTCTCTGGTGTTCATCACATCTAGTGATGTTTCTTAGAGGTGTGTGATTTCTTCCTCTCCGTTCGGCCTTGTTATAAACGACAATTGAGACGGCGAGCTCGAAGACTCCGATAATCTTGCTATTTAGTTTCTTCTAGGTGCTATGCTGAGCTCCACGGAGTAGATGGACAATACTGCTTTGCTTGTGTTAATGAATTCAGCGGATGACAGCATTGGTATACAAGGTGCAACGTGGCACTTCCATAGTGGGTCGTCCTCACATATACCTTCATTATGGACAACCAGTTTGAGACTGTGGACTGTGTTACCCACTTGTGTAGCACCATCTCGCCAGCTTGTTGTAGTATGGAGGAAACTTCAACAGCAGTATCCAGAACACATATAACCTTTAACAAACTTCGTCGTCTGTGGACTCTAAAAGAGGTCTGGTTATAGCGCAGCTTGTTCTGTAACATGCAAACCTAGCCTGTTTGCATTGTTTGACCGTCATTATCTGTTACAGTTAACCCACCTTAAACGAAATGGCTTCTGAACAACACGCCTGTTCACCAACACGTATTTCAAAAATCCTTGGAAAGGTAATCACTTCGTCAAATAATAAAACTGTACAGCCCGTTACTTCTAGATCATACGATTCATAAGCTAAGCTAGCTGCAGTTTTACCGCACTGAACGTTAGGCACCGGTGTCACATACATATGGCTACACCCACGCGTTTATAAGATAACGACGCGGTAACGAACTGGCCTGCCTGTTTACGAATTTCACAGTTGTCCGAATTGCTGGTTCAAAACGATATCCGAAATGCAGCAGTCACTGGCAGTCAGCTACCGGTGCACATTGTGTCAAGCGTCCCAATAATCTGGCAAACTATTGAGCATCTCAGGTGGAATAAATAGGTCACGGTAATGTTGAATCATCAGAGCTTTTACTAGTCACCCTATCGCACTGTGCAACACGTTGCCCCGTTACCATTGGTGTGGACTTATTTTTCAAAAGGACGAGCTGATTGAGAAAAGTAGTCGCATTGATGGTTTGTATATTTTCTACTGCTCGGTGACTTCAGCGCAGATTGTAAATATTACTCATTAAGGCCATCACACTGTTATTTGTGTCATTGACTGTCTGAGTTAAACTTTGTCAGACCATTGCATCAGAACAACCGTAACTGAAACACTGAATATGGTTCAAAATTATGATTTTACGCCTTATGGACTATTTGATGAACAGGCAGCACATGCCACCTACTGTGATCTAGTTTTCACGCCCTCATGGAAGCTCCACAGCAGTTGTGACTGACCTAGCAGATGTGATGGTCAACTATGGTGGAATCTAACTCTAACACATAAAACCACCAAAAAATGATGTCACTTTAGAGTCTACTTACGGGATTTACATAATTTCTTTAGACCAAACCCAATTTAAACGGGCAGCGCACGTCCTATTGAATTGCCGTAATTCTGGTCTGATTGTGTGGTGATTCATGACATCGTTCCTTACGGCCTTGTAGCGGACTATTCTAGAGAAAGTTTGTAACTATGTAAATTGAAACAAAAAATGACAAAACTAGTTTTTGAGAAGGATTGGCGATAATTGGGAACTATAGTGTATTTGCGAGTTATTTACTGCTGTTCATCGTAGGTTCAATGTCAATCGAGTATCAGGTCGAAATATAAAGTTGGCTAGTTAGGGTGTGTAGGAAACCGCTATTCTTGAATTTCCAGGTGATTTATGGTTTCGCACTTAATCCAGCATAGGTAGTATGTATTTATTGGTCAAAAACCCGACAGGATCGTACGGTCATTCCCTTGATTGTTTCCACTCCTTGGACCTGAGTGTCCGGTGGACCTCAGCTGCGGAGATGCGCACTGGAGGTTTTCTGGAATGTTGTTGATTGGAATACGTACAGTGGAACAGTGCCGGTTTTCGCGTCTTTATTCAATATCTTTTCTCTTGTCAATTGAATTGTCTCTTTGTATTAAAATCAGCAGATCAAATCAAAACGCAGAGAATTGATGAAATTGTCTTTTGATAATTTGTTCATTTTTGCTTCTGCTGGTTCATAATCAATGGTTGATTCTAATCCGTATCGTTTTTTAGAGCGCCACTGGCGAGATATCCTTGGAAGCGGGGATGTCAATCCGCGTCACAACTGACAATGCCTACTTTGAAAATTGTTCCGATAAAATTATCTACGTCGACTACCCCAACATCGTGCATGTGCTTGAAATAGGCTCAAAAATTTTCCTAGATGACGGCCTGATCAGTTTCGTTGTCAGAAGCAAAGGTCGGTTTCACAGATTGCTGATGTTTTCAGACATCATCTTCATAGTGGTGTTCACGTTTGTTTTCACAGCATAATTTGTTTTGTTTGAAAACTACCACTCAATTTATTTCAAACAGTACCACTGTGTCGCCGTGAAATAATTGGGTGCAAATTTCTGTTTTAAAGTTGAGGCTGTTATTCAGGCTTGTTCTCCAGAGTTTTTCCAGAGTCGAAACGGTTACTTTCCTTACTATATCCTGGCGTATAAACAAGAGACGTTGGATTCGTAAGTTGATTCGGGAGAGAGGAGGTTCTTCGCTTATGCTTTCTTATCTCTGTATTGGCTAGGGAGTATGTTACGTTTCTTGGTTTATAAATGTAGGGACTAGACAACCGAATAAACTATGGTATGAACAAAGCTACTTGCATGAAGATACATCAAGCTCGAGTACTGAAGCGACACTTCTATATATGTGCTCATTCGGTGACCTGTGAGAGTGGCTTACGATGCTAACCACGAATTTTACTGTACAGGTTGTCTCTTGTATTGGCCGGTCAGTGTACTGAAAAGTTTCAACCGAGTCGTTGTGACCACAGAGTTGGGCAAATCCTAACTCCAAAGAAGTTCACCGTTGTATTTTCGACTTATGAGACACTCGGCGTCCCTTTCTGTTGCCAAATTGTAGGCACCTTGATGTTAAACGTTTGGATATAGACGTAGCTATTTTTTTTGGTAGTTAGGTCCCTTCCCCTCTCCTTCTTTTTTCCCTTTCTTTCTTTCTGTACAGGGTTTGCCTTTTTTCTCCATGATTGTGTGTGAGCAAATCATCAATGCGAACCACTGATGTATTGTCTATGGTGATGATAGTGATGGGAGAGATCTATTAGTGTCACTGTGTGCACAGGATTTGACCTCTTCCTGGGCGACGTGAAATTAGCCTAATGCTATCTGTTAGCTGTATTTGAGGATCATCGTGAGCCCCATGTCCGTTTTCATACAATTTCACTAAGGGCAGTTGCATAAAGTTTCTTCTAAGATCTGGGCCACCGAATCCGTTGTTTCTGCATCGGCTAAGTTTCAGTTTCCGTTGTGAAATTTCAACCGTACATGCCGACACTTCTCATTGTTTAAGTTTGTTCCTTTTTTGGCCAACACAGTGTTTACTCTTATGTGCGTTATTTATTTGCACTTCGCTGGTATACTGTCGGGTTATTTGGCCGGAATTCATTCACATACGGTTTGATCTTTAGAGCTGTGGTTTCCGTTTTAGCCCTTTAGGTCTCTGATTCAGCTTAGTTTATTCATGTGGCTTGCCTCTAGATCGTACACTTGTTTTGCGGTATTCCGATATACTTAAATCTTCTTTTTTTCTGTGAAGAATCAAATCAAAAACGAATAACTCTTTTAATTTTTTCACACAAGCTGTTTCACCTAACTAACAGAAAATTATAAGTGGAATGGCACCGTAGGCTGAATCCTCCATGGAAAACTGCTTTTTTCTTATCTGCGTAATACGTCAGTACAGAGCAGATTCTCAGCGCAACATGATGTGAGCCGTTGTGTAATATGCTGAGTCACCTGTGGGTCTGCATTTCTGAGTGTCTAACTCTCTCGTACGAACAGTTTCCCCATCTTGTCAAGCAGATGATTAACGCTCGTGGGCCTTTACGAACATAAATTTAGGTTCTCATCCCTACTCCATATATTATATTCTGGAGATCTAGGACAGTTTGTGTTATTATGGATTAATTTAGTGATTTATAATCTTGTACTTGATCAGACGTAGTACATACAGAACATGCTCAGTTTTCTCTTACTGGATTTATATTGAAACGCACTTGTTTTGTTGGTTACCGACACAGCCATGTAGCCAGCATTAGTTCTCTTTCTCACATTCATTGGCCTCTCGTTTAGTCCATATAGTTGTGATCTTAGGCGGCCTCGTCTGTGTGGCTGTACCTAGTTGTATACTAGCCCAGTTGAAATCTCAGGCTACCGAACATTAGTAGACAGTGACTTTTCAATATCCTTCCTGAATTATATTGCTACCTTGATGTACTGGTTGGGCTTGTGTGTAGTTTTGATCCGGGCGGGTTATGCTGACTAGGATTCCGGTCCTTCCAGGTGCAACCTTGTCAGACAGGCCAAAGGGGAGCAGTCAGACGCAGAGTAGTTACACTCATGGGATTGTATTTCGCGCTACTAACCGCGTAGAAGTGCTTAGGTGGCGAAGCACGATCCTAGAGGCATACAGTGGATCTATTTTTATGGTTGCGGCACTGCTGTCTTCCATATCAGGAAGAAGGGGGTTAGAAGAGTCACCTTCAAACAAAGAGCGCTCTGAACGCCCAACGGTTGACCGTGGCCGCCGGCGTATTATCCAATACGGTCGAAAAACACCTGGTATCACCTTAAAGCAGTGCTCAGAATCAAACATTAATGTCTTATTCACTGCTCCCTCGGGCTAGGCAAGCCCTTCACTGCCAGGTGCGTTAGACTCTTGAGTCACTGATTCCGAATAGTCTTCAAAGGAAAACCCTGTATCCTGTTATCTAGCTGATTAGACTATTGGGTCAGAGACTCAAAATGGGGTCCCTTAAGAAGTGTCAGAAATTGGTCGTTCTCATGACAGTGACATTATTCAGTCATCCCGACTTCCTTTTGCTATTTAACCCCAGAAAGTCTTATGCCTTCAGGTGATAGTTGTTTTCTGAGGCCAAGATGGCTGGTAAACATTGGCGTCTCCAATATCCGCTTTCTCGGATAAGTCGGTAAGCAAGCTGCACTGGCAAGTACTCTGTCAATTATGGAGCTTGATAATGTGTGTTGTCTGTCAGAGACGCGAATTTACCATTCTAGCGTCGTTATCTATCTGAGCTCATCTCTAGATTACTGTTTATCCAACCGGTCTCTGGCGACACCGGAACTGAATCTCGTGGTCAAGCTGGAATGGGAATCATACTGAGTTCTAAAGACGACCAATAGTTGTTCGACTGGCTCCCAGTGAACGGTCACTTACGTGCTGTCAGACCCAATACATCGGTTTAAACCTGTCGACACAAATCAAAAAAGCGTTGTTTTCATTATATCGGTGCATTGTCCAACAGACAGTTGTTCGGATGCTATCAAAAATTCGTTCTATGACGCCATCGTTGCTCTTCTGAAGCAAACTAGACAGTCAGATATCATCATACTAGCGGGCGATTTTAATGCTAAGCTTGGTTGTCTTTCTCTAGGTAAAAAGCGGCTTGAAGTGGGTTTGGTGTCCGGGCACGACGCACTGAAAGTGGTGAAAGACTGCTGCAGTTATGCGCATTCCACGGTCTGTATTTCGAGCACCGCATTCCAACATAGGAAGAAGCACTGTGCTACGTGGAGATCTCCGTGTGATTCTCAGCCGTGGACACAGTTGCCTGTGGCGCCACTCTGTTAAGGACTGTCGTGCCTTTTGGAGCAACCACCCGGACTCGGACCATGCTGTTGTGCGTGTCCGTTTTGTTTTGTCATTTGCCCAGAGGACGTAAATGCAAGATACTTAACTGATATTCGACCGAGGTGAGTGTAGAGGACGCTTACCAGGAAGTTTTGGTGAACAAATTGCAGCAAATATGACATCTCCTTGTTCTAAACGAGCTGTGCAGTTCCGACAGAACTGTATTTCGGCCACGTCGACGAACCTCATGAACAAGCACCGTTCGATTCCCCTAGGTCAGAATATGACAGTGGTCGAGAACTTAAACGCAAGTTGACTGAGAGCTTGAGCGAAGACCGTGGGCATCGTTTTATCGGATAGTCGAAAGAGATGAAATCAGCCTTCTTACTTGGGAATAGAAAGCTTTCATGCCTGATCCGTGGTTGTACTGGTCGTCGAGTTGGTTTAAGTAAAACCATTTGGGAGATTGAAGAGGTACCTCGTGATCGGCACCTATCAACAGTAATTCCCGGTTTCAAAAAGGGGACCCGAAGTCTATATAACAACCACAGAAGCATTAGTCTAGTGTCTGTTGCATCCAAGTTACTCACTGGCCTCATTTTACGTCGGTTCACTAAGCCCAGAGGAAGTCAGATACGTGAGGAATAGGCAGGATTCCGATTCGGTCGACGGTGTGTTGATCACTATTTCACGTCGCGACGAATCTTAGAACACTGGCACTCCTACAGACAGTCAACGGTCGTGGTCTTTTTGGGTCTGAAAACTGCTTTCGATTCAGTTGCTCGTAACAATCTCTGGAACTGTCTTCTTCACAAGGGAGTACCAGGGGAATACCTGAATCTGTTGACATCACTTTATGCTCACTGTGCAAGCAGAGTGAGGGTTTATGGATAACTGTCTCGGACGTTCATCACTTCTGGTGATGTTTGTCAAGGGTGTTCAATTTCCCCTTCCTTGTTCAATTTTGTTGTGGACAACATCTTGGAGGGTGCGCTTTGTGAGTCCAGTGAATTTGGTGTTGAGCTTCTTCCTGGCGCCAGATTGACCGATCTGGAGTACGCGGATGACATTGTCTTACTTGACCCCTGTGCCGAAGACATGCAGTCGATGCAGAACAAGATGAGTAGTCGGGCTATTTTGTGTGAAATTCGCTTCGCACCTTCAAACTGCAAAGAGTCGCTTCAAGACTGGGGCATTTCCACTCTCACTTCCTTCATTACAGGTAATCTGCTTGAGACTGTGGATAGTTTCACATATTTAGGTAGCACTGTCTCGTCAGCTTGTAATATTGCTGATGAAACATCAGCGAGGATAACAAAGGTATAAGTTGGCTTTATCAACCTCCGTCATTTGTGATGTCACAAAGACGTTTGGTTGTCGCTAAAAGGAGGGCTGCATAGTGCTTTTGTGCGTCTTGTTTGGAACTGTGGCTTGTTCGCAACGAAGATGTAAACAGATTTGGTGGGTTTGACCATCGGTGCCTTCGCCAGCTAGTCCACATTAGTTGGAGTGATCACGTGAGCAGCACGACCGTTAACCTGTGCGTACTGCGGAACGCTGGGGATGCGCGATTAGTCCGTCAACTACTGACGGTGCATAGTTTGCGATGGTTGAATCACGTGCTCCGTACACCAGCTGAGCGTTTACCATACCGAGCGTTAAATACTGAGACCGCTAACAGTTGAGTGAAACCGCGTGGTGGCCAAACAACAACGTGGTCACGATATATGAAGACTCTGACTGCTCCACTGAGCAGGGTGGGTAGGTGTCACCTGCCTGTCTGGGATCCTCGTGATCACTGGAATCGCTGGTTAGAGACGCTGAGATGGCAGTGTACCGTAGTCAACAGCGTACCTGTATCCATACCATTTGTGCCATTTCCGTTCAGTCTTCTTTTATTGATTTCCAACCTTCTCTGTAACGTTTTCCCCTAAGATGTTCCATGCCACTGTTGAGGTGAGCGACAGCCCGAGCCACAGTACCTTCTGCTTAGACTCATGGCCGCTGTGATGATGATGATGATGATGATGGTGATATCACCGTTCCTCTTGCACCACTAGTGATATGTAATAGACATGCCAGGTTCCAAAAGTTTATACCCAACCCAATAAAATCGTGATTGGCTGCCGGTAAATTGGATTGTACCTACTGTGAGATGGTCTGATTTGTGGTGCGGAACATGTGTAGGATACTGGTGTCTCTCAGCAGTTCACACAGTCTAACTTGTCCTCTACATATCAACTTCACTTGACACTTGTATTTTGTGCTTTCTGTCAGTTTATTGTTTGTTCAAATTTGAGTGTCATTCATCCATTTATAACGGCCATGAGCCTGACCCGAAGATATTTTAGCCCCAACCGTCATTCATGGCAAAAGTTATCAGAATATCCCAGAATAAAAATTGATCGAAAAAGTTAAAAGTGGATAAAATATTGCTAAACGGAAAGGCCAGAAATGTAGATGCGGGTACGCCATTGACTGTGGTATTTTGCCACCTCAGAAACCGTCCCTGTTCGAGTGATCCGAGATCCTCAATCGGGCAGGCGATACCAACCCCTCTTTGTTCAATGAAATTTTTACAGTCGTTCCATTCCGTGACCACGTCGTTACTTGACCTCTTCGCGGTTTTACCCAACTTTTAATGGATTCATTCAATGTCCGATATGGAGTACTTGACCCAACCACTACAGACTATGTGACCTGATTAGCTAACCAATTGACCACGTATTCCCAATAAGCGTTGGTTAACTGCCACATTGTTCACGTGATCATCCCACTTGCTGTGGGCTAACTGGCGGAGACAACAATTGTCAGACACAATGGGTCTGTTGGCATCTTCGTCGCGAACAGGCCGCGTTTCGGAAACGTAGATCAAAATAATTCACACAGTTGCGTTGTACGCACTTTTTATTCAGCAACAGCATGGCGTCTTTTTAACGCCAAAAATAATGATGGTTTAAAACACAACACATCTTTCTTATTGTTGCTGATATCTCAGAAGTATTACGAGCTGATACAATGGTGCTGCTCACTTATCTGAAATTGTCTACAATTCCAAGCGAACCACCTGTAATAAAAAGAGTGACGCCAAAATGCCTCAGAACCGAAGTAGCACTTTCAAGTTTGAAGATTGATTGTAGTTTATGATTACGCTCGTTCACAGTAATAATCCATCGAAGGCGACTGCATAATTTGTTTGTCCAGGTAACTAGTTATGGTGGTTTATTAGATGGGATTATATTGATATATGTAGCACGTGAAGATAACATGAAGTGGCAAACGTGCCACAAGTTGTGAAACAAAAACATCTCGGGGTCCAGCTTTTGTGAATTCACTTCACATCATTCTAACACGAAATCTTGTGACTCTTACCGATAGCTGCAATTCGCCTGTATGTGTATTTAACTCGATGGAAAATGTTCACATGCTGTCTGTTTTTGACCGCCGGTTCTTTCGTAGCATTAGCATGTAAGAACGTCAGTTACCAACTAGAGTGCTCGTGACAGTATGTAATCATATCCTGATCAGTTTGCTCATCCAGATGATCAATTGCTGGGACGTTTTTGGCGACCGATGTAGTAAGCGTCGTCCAGATTGTTCCAGCCAACAGTTCACTCTTTGACATTGTGTTATTAACCACTTATGTGTATGCCGAGCCACGGTTTGACACAAGCACTGATCTGTTTTTCCTATGAGAGTGTCGTTGCAACTGTATAACTTGAGAGACAGTGGTGGGTTGAACAGTTATGACCACAATGGAAAGCCAGTGACATGTAATGTCTGTCCCAGTTTATGGCGTCTGTTATCGTTTGAACGTTCACCTTTGAATGGTGTTTGTAGAAATGCAGTCCTTTTCTGCACACTGCAAGTCACCAGTTTTTGTTTTCTTTCTGCGGGGGATATGCACAAACTTTTCGGGATAGCTGTTACCTGACACTGTCAAATCATTCATGGATTTGCTACGTAATCGTTGTCTATACCTACTGGCGATTGGTGAAACAGTGCTAATCAGACAGTATTGTCCAGCCTTGTGTGCTCAAAAGATATCGACACAATCGATCGCCTCGTCATGGAATTTCCGGTCTCGTGACGATATGTCAGAGCCAAGTTGACTTTGATTGGATACTGATTGTACGTTAGCCACTGTTAAAAGTGAGCCCAAATCCTAGGATTCTACTTTGTTCATTTCATGAAACATTCTGTGCCGTTAGTTCCATTTATTCGTTCACTCACAACAGCCTTGAGTCTGACTCCTCATCACAACTGTAACGTGAAATGTCCTAGGAGTAAATGTTGAGAATAAAAGTTGAAAATTGGTTAAAGCTGTTTGAACGGAGGAACAGTGAATTGTATGAATGCAGATACGCCATTGACTGCAACACATTATCATCTCAGCGTTTCTGGCACCTGGAATAATATGCGCGGATATTGGGACTCGAACTGCTTGAAAAATTGGTTGCTGAGTCTTTGGACAATAACGGAGTGGACTACAGCATGCGAATGTCTTTGTTCCGTGCGTTTTGCGGATTTAAATCCGCAATCTCTTCACTATATTTTTACAGCATCGTGTACTAATTGAACCACTGTATCACTTGATTTAGAATTGTTGTACTCTTTTGGTCATCTGTAATTTCCAACCTTACCGGTTATATATATATATATATATATATATATATATATATATATATATATGTCTAAACTCGTGGAAACGCTTCCCATCGAATTCACTTTTCTCTGTTGTCACGTTTTTCGATTTAAATCAGTTGATTATCTTGAGTAGTAAATGGGTGATACGGATTTTGATAGTCAGCTGAGTTATGTTCTGTCTCTCAGATTGTGTAACAAACATCATGGATCGAGTCAGGATGGAGTCTACAAACGACTGAGCCATATTAACTGGGGTCAGTTACTTAGATCTTACCCCAAATGCGAGTCGATCTACAGTTGCGATATTGAACTGTCTGTCGTACTCAAACTTAACGAGCTCGGAGTTGAACATCTAACTGAATGCTGACTGGTCGTCAGCCATACCTATCTCTCTTTTACTTGTATCATTTGCTCATCTATGTATTCAGCGTTCAGCCGTGTCACGCCTGCCTGCTAATTTCGACGCAAAATGGGATGGTGACTCACTCACGCGCGGACTTTCTTGCATTATTTGAAGCAATGGGTTTCCTTGATCCAATTCATCAAAACAGCTAGGAGACGAACGTTGCGGGGTGTTAATATTTCGATTTATATCACCAGCCGCATACTAAATACATACAGAATATATAACAAAGGCGCATGGCAATAATAGTTGAGCAGAGTGAATTTTAGGGTCAAAAGACCTCTGCCAGGGAAGGTGGACAGTGTGAATCATCAATTTTTGTGCATTAATCAGTCTAGTTAGCCTGACTTAACCATTGACCCAGAAAGCCCAGTGGTCATGCGTTCACATGTTGTAGCAGACTAGGCTGATCCTTACCTGCCTTGACCTCAACCGGTACTCTGACTCACACATCCTTGTTGTTTCGGCTGTTCGACGTCCAAACAGCGGTTTGCATCACGCTGGTGAACCAGACAGACTGAGGGATCAGATTGCCGAATGCGTGTTCCCGTAGCACTGACACATCGGACTTGTGAAATTTACCGTGTTCTGTTTGGTTAGTGAGGTCACACACAAAGTGTATACATTGCTCATCTGTGTGTACCGTTGAAGATTATTTCAATGCAAACCATTTGTCATCCGTATTAATATTTGTTCGCGTGTTAACAGATGCATAAGCTACACAGTAATTGCTCTAACAGACCCGTTAAAAGTCAAACATGCGTTGAAATTTGTCTCACAAACAGGTCCTGATTTCCTCGACTGCGAAGTTGAAAATGGCGGAAAGTTGGGCTCTCGCAAAGGTGTCAACTTACCTGGAGCAATAGTGGACTTGCCTGCTATTTCCGCAAAGGATAAATCCGACCTGCGTTTTGCCATCGAACACCGGGTGAGTCCACCTATATCTCAACGATTTTGTTATTTTTCACTAGATTGAGTTACCATACACCTCCACGGCAAATTTATATGGCAACCCTGTTTATTGGCAGTGTGCACCTTTTTACCAAGTTGACAATCATTACTTTTCACAACAAACAACAATTCGAAGACAGTTGCTTGAGTTCTGTTTCAAGAATTATGCACAAAATTATTGAAAATAACCGATAATGGAAACTGCCCAAAGGTTGGGGTTACGACGTGCTTTTGCGATTGCGTTTCAACACTTCTGCGCCTCAAAAAGATGTGCTTCTGATGGGAGGTTTCAGCATTTCGCTGGTCGAGCGCCTCCATATTCTCTTCGAAAGAATCGCCATTTCAGTTGTCGAGTTACACTCTTTGATACGTTTGCATTCTCCGTGATCTAATTATAATCAGGACTACAGACCGACCCGTAACCCGTTGAAGGCGCAGCCACACACCCTTGTGTTGTGGGAAATATAAATAGGGGGATATTGTCTTGTTTTGAAGTTGCAGTCTTTTACCAGCCTGATGAAACGAAAAACAACAGAGACTTTTCCAGCGTCCTAAGTAACTTCTATTAAAGAATAAAAGAACAATCTGTAAACGGGATAAAAAATGACGAAAATCATGTATTGCGTAAAACTGATGGAAAGATTTCTTCCTCGTTTGTCGCCATGTTCTTTTGTTTTGGTCTGCCTACTCCTTTTGTCAACTGTTTGTCTCATGTTCTTGTTTTAACACTTGCTTTTCCATCAGACCTACGTTCGATAATATCAACTGACATGGCCAACCAAATTATCTTGTTAGACTTCATATGTTATCTGTGCAATCAGCGAACGTCTATTGTTGGTGCGCCGGCTAAACCTCACTTCACCCTTAATCTATGTTATCCTGAACTTAAATTGTTTGAAGTGTTTTCACATCATTTGAGCAAAAGAGTTGTCGCGGATGAGTTCAAGACATGACTTTCAGCTCATTGTAGATGGCACTGTTTCACCCAAACAGTTTCGTTTACTTACAGTGTTTCATTCATTGTACGCTTCTTTTGAAGTCATCGAGATTTCATGCGCATTCGTTACGCTGAAAACTGGTCGTAACCTATAAGTACATTGACCAGGTGATGTGTGATTTAATGATAACTCGCTGTACAGACGTCGAATTTGTTTTGCTTTTACGTTCCACTTGTCCGGTCTTCTGGCTTTTTTGGTCAGCATACTGAGTTCGATAGAATTGTTTGGATCGATCAAGTTGATGACTAGGTTAGCGGCAGTGCCCACCTGCTCGATCGGCACCGTGAATGGAGCAACACTAGTAGGAGCAAGTTGCTTCATGGATTCTGAGTGAATGGACGTCACTAACATTCCCTCACTTTTGAAAGTCCATATTTTGAGTGTTTACTATTGAACGTCGTTTACACTGCAAGTGTACAAGGTTAACAACGTCAACGTGTTCTTGTGCTGTTTCGCCGACTAGAATGTTTCGTTTGCATCAGTAGCTTCGCTGTAATTTCCTCAATGTCTCACTTTTCCCACCTCGGGCTTCTGCCATACGACATTTCCTTGATCGGTCGGAAGTGGACACTCAGATGATGTTCAATCAATAAACTATATCTTCTCCAGGTCATGATAATAGTGGGATTAAACGGCACTGTATCCGTGCTCTTTGGTGTAATCAACACGGAATAAAACGATTTAAGCCGACCTCGTTTGAGGATGGATGACATGACTTGTTCGAGATACACTACAACGGTAAACATGTGTACCCTCTCACGCCGCTCCTCTTTTGAACAGACATCTAGAAACCGCCTTCTGCGTAAACTTCATACGAAGGTCTGGAAAAGTTTTGAAACTAGGAGAGATTTTCCAAACGTGGAAAAAGTGTGGAACTTTGAAGTTGCAGTGTTTGTCTCAAAAAATGTATTCCAGTTCCAGGGCTTGTTTTGATAAAGACGACTCGGCCTTTTGTTACTGAGAATTTCTTACGTGGGAAACGTAACGCGGGCATCGTGCGCCACCTGGAAGTTAGTTCCTCATGAGGACTGGGTGTGTAGGTTGCCGCCCAAGTAGATGAATCTTATGTAACAGCCTACAAAATTATCTCAAAGATAGATTCTAACAGGTCCACTGCAGCTCCGTCTGATGAAAGTTGGAAGACGAGACGTCCTATCTATCTTGACTTCCAGCCCAAATTTCGTTCTTAACACAAAAACTGCCGTCGGCCCCTAAACTCATGAGCTAGTCAGTCGTTCGACAGCGCATATCTCGAAAAACTGTGGATGCGCGTTTAATTGTTCAGTTAACAAGAATGTATGATACACGGGCTCTGTGGTGTGTTTACTGACTGTATGTTGCCGCGCGTTGTATTAATCATCAGGGGGTTGTCATACAATCACGTGGCCACCAACTACGACGAGCCTGACTGTTCCGTTGAGATGAATTAACGGTAGGTGCTCCTTACCAGGTTTAGCATTTCGTAGGCGGCTGTCGGGATCAAACGCAGGCCGGGCCGTAGTGTCCACGGTTGAGCTAAAAACAAAAAAGTCTATTTAGGTACTGCCTTTCCGGAAACGCTATCCAACCCAGCAGCTCGCTACAGCGGTCGTTGACGAACGGTGGTTCTAGTACTGGTGAAGTCAAGTCCTAAACACTTTGTTTGTTCCGCACACACGCGTGATGAGCATCACCCACATGTTAGGCTGACATACGATGAGTCATGGTCATGTGCACAATCTGACGGACGTATCATATATTCATATACACGTAATCAGATTCCATTCCGATCGGGCGGTTTTGTACCTCAAGCCGCCAGAAAGAGAGTATTTGTAGGAAAGTATTTATAGGAAGTATTTGTAACAAATCCGTGAAGTTACCCAACAGCTATTGGTCAGGAAAGCTGATAGTCATCTGATTGCAGGCGCACTACTGTGCCTAACAGTACCACCGAACACAGGTGTGAAGATCCGGACACGGCGGTCGACGCATAGTATCTTTAATAAACGGTGGAGTCAATATCTTACAATCCCGTGTCGTTGTCTGTTAGGTCATCTATAGTTGCCTTTTTCAACAATTTGTGGCCTTTTGACTAATTCCGGGTGCGCATAATACATGACTTTGACCAGCATAGATTCTGTCCTTTTTGTTGTTTGATTGATTTTCCCCTTTCAAACCGTCGACTTACATCTCTTATCTGTTTGCAGTTGATTTCCGGAACCCCTCGTTAGCTATTCCGCTTTTCTCCTTACTCCCTTCCGCTAAATCGTTTTCATCTTCAATCAGTCAAACTTCATGTTCCGAATGTCGCTAAAGAGAAATATTTGATGTCTACACGACCTATTTCGCTATATGGTTTGTAAACACGGTATTTTCTTGACGAAAACGTGAACGGACTTTGGCAATCAGTTAGTTCACACCAAGTGAGAGGACTAGGTGAGCAACACTACCGTTCGCTAAACCAGTTCAAAAAATTTGGGTTGCGTACTCAATTGATTAGATAATTGCAGTTCAAAGGTCGCACTGATTGTACCATGCATTACACATATCTGTGGGTCATCAAGGTTCAGAGGAAACCACAAAGTAGTCGTGGTACGACATGATCGCGAATTTGCGTGACCCTAAATGTTCAGTTGGATGAGCTGGTATTTGTAGTATTTGAAGGTTGGGAATTCGTAGTCATTTAGCTCGCTGATTAAAAATGTCATTTGACATGATAAGGTGCCGCGGTCAAGTAAGTGGAGTATCCGCATTGATACATTTGCTAGTTGCTCTGGTGGAATTACTGTTCTAGAACACTTACTGTTTGAAACGCCGACTGGAGCCACAGTACTGCTTGATCAAGCCTATGCATGTCATTCACAGCTTCTTTTATTCTAATTAAGCTAGGGCTTTAGGTTGGCTTACAACAGGCGAAACGGCAAACACATACTGTCAGTCATAACATGTAATCTTGGATAGCATTCATGCCGGCTGCTACAGGAAGATCTGACCATTGTCCACCGATACCTTGAGTCTTGGTTATATCTGTTGTACGCTGTTCACAGAATCCCTCGCCTTTCATAGATTATATATCCCGGAGGTTTTTCGTATAATTTGCCAAAAAAAGTAACAATGTGGCCAGATCCGTAGCGTTTTTATTGGCATATTCTTTATTCTACAACCATGAGCTTAAAGTAGATAGCGTTTTTCGCTGTTTTAATTTGTATCTCAGCGTCTGCAGGATTTTCCAGATGTTGCATCCTGGCCACTAGAAACAAAGACGTTTAGTAGATTGTGGTAAATGCAAGCCACTTCATATATTTCAATCCGACTTCCTATACGTACTCGCTGAATGTTTTTGTATTTTCAGTCTCGTTTGGCCGCTGTGGAGGTGATCTTTACCGTCGTTTTAATTGCGTGGGTTTTGTTTATTTTCTCTCTCCAAAAGATAACCGCAATCCGTTACATGTATTCCGCACGCAAATCACCACATTAACGGGTCATTCCTGACAAATCATTAAACTGGAAGCTGCGTTCAACTGGTTTTTCGGCCTGTCAGTAAACTTTGACATTTATCAGGTGCCAAACTTCACGGTTTTATACGAAGTCGTTGAGCAACCCGTAGTGATAAACTAGCGATCTCAAATAATCAAAGCAAGATTGGATCACAATGCTACAATACCATTTAACAAACTATCAAAGTGAATAATTAAACAGCCCCAACAGTTTCGATCGGCGTACGTTTCCGAGAAATGGATTACAATTTAGTGCCGAACAGGTTAAGGGTGAATTATAATCACGTACTATAATATTCATACCCAGCAGAGTTCTTCCAAGCAGTCAATAGATGAAAAAACAAGGAGGACGGGCCGAGCTCCAAAAAGGTGATGCACGGACCACTTAAGCAAAGTACAATAACCAGCAACTGGTTATTCGTACAAGTATCAAGTTAACGCGATAAAACAAAAACATCCGTGTCAAGATTCAATTAACGGCGAAAAACATGAGAGATAGAATATACAGGAATAAGCACTTGGGAGGCATATGGTTGGGTGGGATTTTCACATGGTTCGACTTAAAAAGTCGATACACAACCTTTCATGTATGGCTTCCTCATCCCTACGATACTTACTGTTTGAAAAACGTTTATGCGATTTGTAGGCAACCGAAAAAGCGAGTAATTTCAGACTCACCGATTTTTATTCTTCAACAATCCCAGCAAAACGGCAAAAACGTGGTTTCCATTTTCTGTCACTTTGTTTTAAATCAATTTGTTTCCTATTTTTGGTCACTCAGCTGATTCGTAATTACTCTTTATTTGCTTATCGGGGTTGACTTATAAATGCGCAAATTAATTGCCTTACCACATTAACTTGAAATTTGGCAATTCGTAGATCGAGTTGAAATCTATCATTCCTGGCACATAATTACATTCTATTTTCATAGATGTACTGCTCTATACTTATCCCCGTGATTATTTACTTCTCGTATAAGTGGTTTACCGGGGAGTTTATCCGTTCATCTCGTTTCTAACAATCAGTCTGTCACACTGCACTTTGTGGTCGCTTTTTCTGCGATTTTTGCACTTTTCCGACTGACTACTGATCGATATATGTTCTACGCATCTTCGCAAACTTTTACATCACGGGGATGAAAGACGCTGTTCGCCTTTCCGTTGGTGTTCATATTTTGCGCGATTACGATCGATGCTTGAAGCTTTGTCTTCTACTAAATTGTTATTGCGCGTTGACAGAGTGTAACTGTCGCGAAAATATCTACTGAGTCATAGAAGACAACGGTGACGCACAATTGTTTTCGATACTTTTTTCACCAGGTCAACACAACTAAGCGAATTTTAGGAAAACTCCCAGCTAAACTTCCAAACAATCGGAATATGCCACTCACACAGCGAATCATTGGTGTTTGTGATGAGTGGTTTAGAGATCGTGAATCGTTCCGTTTATTTTCCGGCATACAACTTGTAGAAAATTGTCTCAGTTGATTTATGTACGATCATGTTTTGGATTGTTTAACTCGTCCAAAATACCCACTAAAGTCATAAGAACAACAGTGTAGTGAATAAGATTTATCTTCTGCATTTTGATCATACGGGTAATCAATGCGCAATAAATATGAAAACAGTAAGCAGGATGAACAAGAAAATCGGTCATTAGATATTTTGGGCTGCTTGTTCGCCAATAGTCACGTAATCATTATTACAAATTTTGAGTTTGGTTGATTGAGAACCGGAGAAGGTTAAATGTCCGCACAAACTTCGTCTGAGCACAGAGGTCAGGGTTGCACAATCGGATGCTGACGGCCTTAGCAAAGGTCAACATTTGGAATCTCACCACTTTTGATCAATTTCTTGATACTCGGTAGACGGCCTGAAATTGCGTCTTTCTTATTAACAGAGTGGTTAGAGTCGGTCAACTGGGTGACAGTCGCGCTTGAAACCTTTTCAGTCACATCGCTGACGTTCAAGCACTATCAGACAACCGCCTTTTAGTACGATATTCGACATGGGCAAACAACTGAGTATACACAACAGGTGATTGTATGACGTAGACATTTGTCTGAGTTGTGATATGATAACCCGGATTGAACGCAAGCCCACGCACATTTCAGCTACAAGGTAAATTATTTTGACCGATTTATTGGGCTTTCCTGTAATGACATTGAACACAGAATCTCCCTTGAAATGGGGATAATGGATTCATATTTCTTATTCGTAAATGGTGCCTTAGGTTTCGACTTCGTCGCCTGCATCGCCGGAATAAAATGCTTTGGATAGTCATTCTGCGAAATCTCAGTGGTGTAGACTTTTAACACCATATATATATATATATATATATATATATATATATATATATAGCTACAAGATTGAGTTGACGCTTACCCCCGTTTTGTTATTGCACGCAAACCGCTGAAGTCTGCCGATCGTCTCAGCTAGCTCGGTGGTGTTATCTGTATCCGAAATGTTATCTTCTCTTTATCTTTTCATAAAGATCCATTATTTTTTTGTTTTCTCCTTTCTTCTCTCTTTTGGTTCCTCTTGTGAATTTGTACCTACTTATCACTTCGCTGTTCTTTGGATCATTGTCGCGATCAACACCATCTCGAGCCATAGTACTCACAGATTCGGCTCAACGCTGAAAATGATTATGTTGATAGGTGACTTCATCACGATTTACTAAATTTTTAAGGATAAGCTGAAACTATACCAGTTTTAAGTACCCGAAAACCGGACTATGTTTATGTTTCTACAAAAATATATTTATTCCCTGATGAAAAAGATTTTAAATCATAGTGAATATGATTTCACCGTTCCCATCTTACCAAATCTCAACTTCTAGTATAACCATGGTATTTCACATCGGGTTGTTCAGAGTAAGCCTATCTTTTGACCTTGTTCAGACGTTGCTTCGACTGATGTTCATGCAAGGCGCGAATACGGAGTCAGATAGTTTTGACTCTTCGCTCGATTGTAATATACACTGTAACTGAATCCATCACACCCAACCACCTTAGCAGCGGATGGAGTGTTGACTATGGTCAGAGGAAAGCAAAGTTGTGGCTCTGCTGCGAAGCCAAGTGATAGACCTCGGAATTATGTACAATGTTATGATAGTGTACTATATAATCCACCAGGGAGCAGTCAGTGCTTAATCGTCCTACCTGCAAAAAAATATTAAACACTGTGGGGATGGCGGTTGACTTTATCTTGTCTTGGGAACTGAAACATCGTGACTTTTTATTAACTGTTCAGCGTTGAAATGGCTTACTGTGATGCAGTACGGTGATCTTTTTCGGAAATTACATAAAAATGTCTTGTGTTATCTCTACAACTCCGTAGAAAATGTAACGTTTATACATGCTAGGCATAGGCATTATATGGCGCTCAAGTACTTGTGACCAACCCTGTTGCCTGTTGACACTGGAACATACCGAGTCATATTTATGTCAAGTTGCTTGGCCTCGTAAACATTCTAGCTAATCAGCTGTCAAGTGATGCTGTTTACACTATAACGGTTGAATTCACTGTCAGACCGTCTTATTTTTCGAATGGACAAGGTTGTTGTTTAAGGCAGAATGCCATGCTGTAGAGTTCGGAGTTCTTACCACTCCCTCCATAGAGTTTGTTAGTAACAATTTTTTTAAACATTAAAACCAGCCAGATCACGTTCATTTGATAAACACTGGGCGGTTTGTGTTTTTGCATCAGTTTTTAATCATGTCTGAATTTTGAGAATAGTAATTTAATATTTACCGTCACCTTTTCACCGTGGAACTGTAGCTACCACGTTCCTGTTTTTAGATCTTGTCAAACTGTGTATGCTTTAGCATAATCTAGAAATCGTGTTGATGAGTTTACCGCGGGCCACCACAAAAGTTTGCTCTCGTGCAGTTTTTAACTTTCAATTTAACCGCCTTATTGTTTTCTGTTGTCAGGTGGACATTGTGTTTGCTTCATTCATTCGAAACGCTCAAGCGGTTTTGGAAATACGCGAGGTATTGGGTGACGCGGGCAGTTACATCAAAATTATCGCGAAAATCGAAAATCATGAGGGAGTCAAGCGGTACGATTTTTATCGCCTTTCGTAGATAAATCCAAGTTGGCATTAATTGTGAATCTGTTGAACTCTTCCGTGGTTTCTAGAAAAATGATTCCAAACAAGGACGCAAGCCTGGTGAACCACACATGTGTGACATATTTACGCTGAACCTAGCGGCATTCATTAAGCTTATGCGTACGTAAAGAAAACGCAAGTACTGCATTCCACGCTGTTTCCTTCAGTATGTCTAATCACGGCTGTGCATCCATTATTGGGCTCTACTCTAGAACTCAGCAATACCCCCCGCTGTATCAATCCTCCATTGTTCGAGCTCACGTCGTACGCTAGCAGATATTCCTAATGTAACTTGTTCATTGGGGTAAATTAACGGTGTAAGTTCGCAACTGTAGGACCTGTACGTGGCACTGAAACCTCCGCATGAAAATCAGGACGTTCCTCGGCCTCAACTTGCTTGTTCAGAAGATACGCTGTTAACTTGTTAGTTTATAACGCTTTCATCGCAGACGTACAGTGTTACGAAGATTCTAGTAATCTTGGAATGCTATCAGCACGCATATCTCAAGTCTCACTACTGCACCGAAGAGCTGCGTACAGTGACTCGCGATTAAGCGTTTAAAAATAGAGACTAATTGTTTCATCTCGTAAGTTTCCGCACTTTTTAAAAGTCGGCTTTTATGTATGTCATTCGGGTTGAATTACTTCATGTGCAAAGTGAACACCATTATACTCAACACAAGTTTGTCAACTTCGTGCAAGTGTGTTTGTAGTAATCGTACAAATTCTTAAATCTTCAGGGGACAAAACTCTGCAAAGTCTTTTTCAGGGTCATCTTATTCTTGAGGGCTTTCCTTTCTGAGAACAAAAATGATGAACATGGTGATCTGTCGGTGAGATGTGGTAAATATCACTAAGGTAAAGAATCAGTATCATTCGTAAACAACTTTTAAAAGATAATTCTCAGTTTATGGTTTGCCATTGTCGTGGATTTGACCACATTTGTTGACGATGACAGATTGTTGCACCAACAGTTTTTGGTAAACCATTCCCAGGTAATTGCAGACCTTAGAAACTCGTTTTTTCAATCCGGCAGCTGACCATCATGTAGTGGAGCGTCTTATTCGCGTAAGGATCAGATTTGGGTAGCATTCCATAAGGTACATTCATGTTGCGCTACCGTGAAAACATTATTGAATCGTGCTAAGTTGTTTTTTAATCACAAGTAACGCATAACAACAAAGACGCACACTTCCAAACGTATCTTCATTTCAAGTTCTAGTCATTCATATAGGAACCGTCCGTTTAGATGGCAGGGTCTTGAGTTAATCGTAAAAGAGGAACGCCGAATGATCGTTATTTATTGTAACCTTTCAAATTCACGCTAAGATCTGTTTTCAAACAGTGTTGAGGGAAAACTACAGCATGTTTGTCTGTCCCTCGTTCGTCTTTGTTGTATTCCTGTGACCAGTAGGACGTAGTAAGTGTCGAGGTCGATGTATCTGTTGAAAACATTGTGAGAAAAGATTGATTGACCTACCAGACTTTTCTGCCTTATATATATATATATATATATATATATATATATATATATATATATGTATATATAATTTGGGGCTTCAACTTCGACCACCACGAAGACTTTCATAACGACCTACCAATCGTAGATGGCTTTCATTTGTGTCCATTACCTGCACAGTCGTGAACTAGTTTTGAAAGTGTGTTATACGTTCATCACGAAACCGATTAAAATTCGCATTGATCTAGTCCAAAGTCTAAATTTTCTTTCTCATTTCAAGCTTCAACGAGATATTAGAGGTTGTTGACGGGATCATGGTCGCCAGAGGAGACTTGGGTATCGAAATCCCAGCGGAGAAAGTGTTTTTGGCACAAAAGATGATGATCGGTCGTTGCAATCAGGTCGGCAAACCGATTATTTGTGCCACTCAGATGTTGGAGTCTATGACGTACAAGCCGCGCCCTACGCGAGCTGAATCGAGTGATGTGGCCAATGCAGTGCTGGACGGTGCTGACTGTGTCATGCTTTCAGGTGATTGTATTATGCGTACAGAAACCAGGCATCGCAGTTCGCTTTTTATCTCTACATGTGGAGCTGGTGTTATTGGGCAAACGACTGCTCTTATTACCCACATTCACTGACCTACGTTCCTTCTACCGTATTCACAGTTGTGTCCGGTTGTGCTTAAGTTGGGGTAGAGAAGATAATTGGCCGGAATTCCAACAAAGCAATACATCAGATGGAACGGATACAAGAATGCCGCTTCGACCTGTCGTAGCCAACTGTTTCTAAAATTGTCTGACACGGTTGTACAGGCGGGTGTCCATTTGATCGTTTTTCTGTTTGTGCGTATTCACTCTGATTAATGGGCTAAACCCCATTCGGGAAGAGGCGTCACGTGTGTTTTATTACCAGTGCCAGAGATAGTCCGGTCCATATTACCTGTGGATATTGCTCGATGCATATATATATATATATATATATATATATATATATATATAGTACAGAAAATCGTAATTCACAGGGCCAGTAGGTTGATCTCTTGGTCCTGTATACCATTTGAGATGTGTCAAACTGTTACACGCAGGATGTTCGATACGTTGTTCATTCCGCCTTGAGTAGCACGTCAGCTGACCATCGTGAATGTTATTTGGTGTTCTATTTTTTCATAGATGTGAATAATTATTCTGCCCTCTCTATCATTCGCGTAATCGCTTAAAACCGTGCGTCCGTCTCAGCATGTACGATATTTAATCAGCACACGGTTTTGTCATGTTTCGCATTTTGAAAAAACGTCGCACATTATTGTATGATGACGAAAGCTATGTAAATTCTCCTAAGGACCCTTTATTTTGGCTAATTAACTACACATCTATTTCTTCTAAGCATGTTGCTGTCATAAAAGACGTTCGACTTACGAAGCCGTTTGCTGTCAGATACCTATTACAAAATGTATGAAGATATACAACAGCCATCGCAAACACTATTCTCCACTGTTGACGTGTCTCCGCAACTATCGTCAGCGCTAGTTTTTCTGTTAACACTTCCGCAGTACTGGTACTCATTTTCAACCGTCGCACACCTTCCGATCTTCCTGGTTTTTAGGACTGCTGCCAGTTTTAGCGCACGAGTTCTCGATTTGCGCCACACTGCTCTTTAGCGACGCTGTCATACCACACTCTTCTTCCTTCTGAGTCTTCCTGATTTCTCATTACCTACCGACTTTGTTCGGCTAACACCGTGTTTGCCTCTGATTCGGTCATTCTGTTCTGCTTCACTTCTCAGGTGTATCGTATCACTTTTCTACTTCACTTCCAAACTCTCGTTTTGTTCAGCCGCTCCTCTATACCGTGCATATCGGATCTCGCCTGAAAAGTGCCGCATACGGATCATTCCATTTAGACAAGAGCTTTCTCGAACCCGGGCTGCTAACAACTTGCCTCCCGGTGATTTCTATATTTCATACATTCTAGGATAAGCATGTCCGTTTTACCAGGCCAACGAGCTGCTGGTTGGTCTCTTGTGCATCCTTGCAAAGGTTCCAGATTTCGTTCAACCCTTTTTCGGCCAATAATTCTTTGGCGGAATGACTGTATTATAGCCATTTTCCAGCATATCAATTCACTGGGAACCAAGAAGTTCTACCATAGATCAACTGAATTGGACGTTTCTTCTCACTCGCCTGAGCAGATACTCAATAGACCAGTAGCACTAGTGGTAAGGCAGAGTTCCAGTCGCTTACCTTGACTGGTAACCATCCTTTGACTTTTCGACTGTTACATTCAATGAGCCCGTTCGTCAGCGGGTGATGTGATGTCGTTTGACTATTAGTTACTGCGTGTGTTTTTGAAACTCAATCACGGTCCCTGATTCGTCAAGGTAGCTTTTGGTACGCCGTAGTTCCCCACAATGTGCCTCACCACCGTGTCTCCTATCCCAGATGCCCTCTGTTCTGGAATACCCGTCACTTTTAGCCACAATATAATGTTCTATCATGACTAAAACATACTGGTTCCCGCAAGCGTTCAGTGGGGTTGGGCCAAAAAAATCCCCGATTTTAAAGACAAGTATTGATTATAAGGATTGGTGGACTCCAGCTGCCACTTTAGAGTAACTCACATAGTTGGCTGACAAATACGTGAGCCGTCACATCATCTTCCATTTTCGGCCGGTTTGTTCTTGGCTTCTTTGGATCTTACGTTCGGTGCATCCGATGCGCATTTTATTGTAATTTGCTACCAGTTACCTATCCAGTTGTCTGGAGCTGCCACCGTCACACCGCCACATCAATGTTCCTTCGTTGTTGAGACCAGCTCCTCCCTATCAGAAAGCAATTGTTTTCGGCTCCATCTCATCAGTACCTGTTGGAATCCCCAGATGCCCTACCAAAGCGTCAATCACCCTTCCGAAAATATTGTTTCAGCAATATAAATGCACCAGTGCTTGTGAATCTTGTTCCATTATTACACTGTTAGCTCTCAAACTCAATTTAGAAGATTTCTGGTCTACCTGCAATAGAAAATGAGAGCCAGCAACAAAATCGTCAGATCAAGGCACATGATTGATCGTACATTCATATTTCTGTAGGCGCACTTCCCTCCAAGCGAATTTCTCTTGAATCCTCTGCAGTCCTGGTCTACTTGTGCTCCGTCTCGAGATGAAACTGTTAACCTAATAAATCCAGTCTCCACTTGTCCAGGGCCCAGACGATTACCAAACATTTATGTTTTTCTGACGTCAGGACTACGCTGGCTTATCGGTCATTTTTTGTTTCGATACTGTCCCACGGTCACTTGTATCTGCCACCACAACAGACGTTCTTTTTGTATTCGGACGTTTCTGCATCAGTTGTCCGTTCTATTCTTGTCGCACTTTTGTGATCTTCCATTGCCGTAACGGTAATGTTGTTATGATATGAAGATGTTTCGCGAACCGAGTGTAGTGCCCCGTCTGTCATAGAAGCTGTTTCAGTGTGCACTTGAACTTCGTAACCAAGGCCTCTATAGTCGACTTTATCTTCTTTGACAGTGGTCTGCTTTCACACCGACCAGCCTTGTCTCTCAGTAGCACCTTCGATGACCGTCCGATCTGTGACTTATCGACATTGATCCGAAGTCCACAAATCTGACTTTTGTTAAGACGTCATCTAGGTGTGCATCATTGTAGCGAAAAGGCGTTCAACTTCGCTGGTTGCCACGCCACGCACAATCTCGTGTTTATGAACCCGAATTCCGGTCCACAATATGCCCTCGGTTTCCGCTCACACGTTGTGTGCACTTCCACTCGGTTTGTCTATGGTCGACGCCGTCTGTCGGGGAAGTTTTCGCCTGCTACTACTTGTCCGTTGGTCCGATTGTGTTGGGCGATGGCTCATCCGGTCACCCGTGTTATCGGCACTTTATGCGCTGCAGGCTTCTGGACGTACCCCGTCGCCGCGCTGAGCTATTCCGCCGAGAGTTGGAATATTCTCACCTCCGGTTTAATAATCCAGCGCATCATGTTCCTATTCTGTATTACCACAATATCATCGTTCTCACATACCGCCACATTATCCAGTCGTTTTGAAAATTGAACAGTCAGGCATAAACAATCAAACATAAATAATCTGCCGAATACGTCAAACGGCGTTCGTTTGAACTAACTGTTTATCATCCGCCAGTTTTTCTCGCGGTCTGCGGGTTTGGCTGTCATCTGCTAGTGTCCGAGGCGTAAATCTAACACCGTGAACAACTTCGTTCGTTGCAAATTATTAGAAAGATCAGCGATCGATGGTACCGATACGACTGCCGGTTGGATTTCCTCTCTAGGTGGAGGAGCGAGTTGTTCGAATTGTTGGCTTCTTCAATAACGCCTTTATCCAATACGCTCATTATTCGTCTTTTCGCTTCTTTTTAAAATTAGACTTGTATCCTATGATGTCCATGGGATCAGAGTGTCCTGACTGTTGATATGCCTTACGCAATCAAGTTGCACAGTTCTCACAAGTCAGCATCATTAGTGAATAGCCCAATGTATTTCTCGGATGTGGACTGAAGTGAGGGAACTGCAGCTGGTGGTTTCGATCGTACATGTTTATCCGACGTTATTCTTCGGATGCTCCATCATTGTCGGAGTCATACCTAGTTGATAGCTTCTTGAGCTTTGGATTAATCACGGTATCTGTGGAACCTAGAACACCAACTTCAGAGGTCGTCTGTCCGTCTTTTGGAGACAATAAGGCAATTCTTCACGATCAACTACCAGTGAACACTGAGCATTCTGCAGCACCATCAACTACCATGTTATGGTCTTCAGCCGTTCTGACTGTCGTTGATACTGGTTCTACGCTTTGCTTCTCCTCACGGACAATTAACGAAGTAGCCGCATTGTTCTGTCCTTCCCACTTCAAGATATTCATGTATGGCCCCTTTTTCAATAGCTCCCATTATTAATTGACCCGCTCAACAAAAAACAATCCTGAAGCATCTTGTGTTTCGACGTTTTGAAGCGCCGGTTGGGAAACCCTCCGTCGGTGTCCTTATTTATCATCTTCTCGCCTCAAGTGCAGATTTGTCCGCTACTTCATTGTCTTCCCTATTTTCTCCTGTGTTTTCTCGCCAGTACCATGTGCCCATGACCCAACCCCCGTGCCATTTTCGAGAGCTCACCATTGTCCATCTGCTGGACGACGTAGGTGAACCATACTTGGTCGCGAACAACTAACAGGAGATTTTCGTTAAACTGCTCCACCAGCAACTACCGTCTGGAATTCTGAGCTAGGCCAGATAATGTTTTTCCCAACACGTCATGCAAAGTGCTGGCGGCCGTGGAAAGATTCGCTCCTTGTCCAAGCCGTCTTGAACCTTTGCATTGCTTCCTGGCGGTCGACCGGCTTACCGAAGGCTGCCAACATCGCATCGTAGCGGCTCATCCGATCGTCGTGATGCTCATTCGCGCTACATCGGGCACCACTTTTACCGTGCCGTTCACCTACGTTCACAGGGTGTTCAACATTATATGGTTGGTCTTGATTACATCCCCTCGGTCTCGTTCTCGAATTTTTCCAGGAGCGCCCGATTTTCTTCGGGTAGGGAATTTTCACCCATAAAATGGTCACAACCTCGCCTGTTGTAACCGAAGAAGACGTGTGGCTTTCGTAACCATTTATTTAGAAAAGGCTCAGTTGTAATTAATCTAAACTTCGGTTGAACTTAGTCCAGCGACAGAACAGGATGTTCGGACGCAAAAATTGTCCTACCCCCTGAGCCATGATGTTTTTTTATTGTCAAACACTCATTACAAGATATGTGAAAATGCGGTTAGTAGCATCCGTTTCCAGGTTAACCTGCCATAATGACCATAGCCGCAGGATGTCTGTGCATAACCCTCACCACGAGTGGCTTGCGGTGCACCAATTTTGGTTCCACTCACACACCTCGTATCTAGTTTAAACCCTAAGGAGTAAGACCGTGAGGCATGGACGTAAAAGACTGTGGTCCAGTCAGTCAATGATGGTCAGTTTAGTATTCTAAAGTGAAAGTCATTTCTAGGAACCAAAACTAATGAAACTTCACTGGGTTGAATTAAGCTGAGGAGAAAAATTGTTGAAAATATTGGGCAAGAAGAATTTCAGCATAGGAGTTTGTATTAGTGCGTTGTATGTAAGACTAAGCGAAAAAAACATTCGATTGAGGGTTTGAAGAATATTTGCCGTACACTGCACCAACAAAGTTGATCATAATAGGTGACAAGTCATCGGCTCAAGTTGCTGAAAAAGAAAACGATTGATTCACCAAAGGGACAAAAAATGTATCATTGACCCATCTTACGTACACGTGACGTGCTCTTCCTCTCCTAGTTGACGGTATACTTTATGAGTACATTGGTGGTCTACCAATCCGAGACGGCTAACTCATTTGCGACCGCATTTGTCGCAACACCATATGGCCACGTCACCAAAACCTTGTGGCACCTATAGTTTCTTTGCTCGCCATGCTCCTGAATTCACACCAGCGCAACCATTGCTCATTGAACCTTCGGACGTCCGTCCAAATCATATTCTTCCAGACGGTCTTGTTTAAGTCTACATCTCATGATCTAAAGTCGACATTACAACACAAAAGACTTACTTGAATAGTATCTTAGTATCGCAGCTCCTGACTATCGGGACTTTGCTTATGTATCTCTACATGCCCAGGGGCTTCGGAACCCGTTCGTCAGACATCCTGCAGACGTGCCCCGGCCAACGGAACCGATAGAGTATCAATATGGCTTGAGTCTCTTCCTTGGCTTCGTCTTGTATGTTGCAGATGGAAGCGACTTGGATACTATACATTCCGTTGATACCATGTCCAGATTTCACTGCCGTACAGCAGCGTGGACCACACCATTGCCATGCAGACAAGCAAAAATACACGACGGAGATGAACACTATTTTGCACTGTTGGCGTCTCCGCATCTGTTTTTAGTGATGCTATGCCGTTTTCTCTGTCGGCATTTTCCACATACTATATAGACACGTTTCACATCGTCACTCCCTGTTTCCAGTCATCCTCACATTCTGGACTGCTATCTTTTTCAACGCGCTAGTCTTTTCTGTTCAGGTTGCGCCGTACTACTGATTAGGTGCGCTGTGTTTTATGTAACAAATATTTAGTTGATTTGTTCTACTTTGCAACCAAGACGCCAATGGATTAATGACTCGCTTGCCTTGCCGTTTTTTTTGCACTTGTATATGTGCTGTTTTTTGGCTCTAAACCCTACGAGAATTAACACAATAAATTGGATTGTTTCCACTTTATACAGCATGACTTATTGCAATCCTCACTTTGCACTTCTTGAATCAATCAGCCCACATAACATTGTTGCTTCTTTACTACCTGTTTACAATCATCGGTAACCAGTTAACTTTTCCGCTGGGCGTTGGAGTTGCTCACAGGTCTCTAACCCCTTCCTAAAGTCAGTCGTTGAACACTGGAACGCTTTAGGTGTGTTCATATTTTAAAAAATCTGATTGTAAACGATACTTCACACTCTTCGTTCATGTATGTTCATATTTTGTTACTCTTCATCATATACAGCCTAATTTAACTAGTTTGTATGACTATGCTACCCACCACTTGGTGCTGCTTGCACGTATGGGCAAGCATGAACCTACCGGGATGGTATTGTGGCTCGAGCTAGTTGTTTTGATATTGAAAGGTATACCGCCTACCACTGACTTCTAAGTTGTCGGCCCAGTGTAACTTATTTACATCTACTAATCAATCAAACCTACTTATTTACCTTCTAAACGTCTGTCTAGTATAAGACAATTTACTTGATATTCACTTCGCATACTTTGTCTGCTATCGTCATCGGTAGTTTCGTCTCGGTTACTACTCCCCACACTCTCCGTCTGACCACTTATTCTTGGTTCGTAAACTTTCCATTACGTCTGTACTTTCCACAAATCACACTAACCCGACTTCCTGTGCATGCATGTTAATCTCAGCATACACAGCTAGACAACCTTGTGACTTCCTGTTGTTCCGGTTTGTTCCGAAATATTTTGCCGGTCCAACAACAATGACAAGCTTAATGGTCTCTCCGCTGTACCAGTTAACAATTAAACCAAATGAATAACAGCTTATCCTGGTGTTTTGAAGAAAACTATCAGTCTGCTACCATCCTGTGTGGATCTCGCTGTCACGAATTCGTTGTTCGAAGCTAGATCGTAATTATTATCCCTTTCCGTTCCTTTGTTTGTGAACAACATACTTGGTTGCCTTTTTTTAAAATTCTTTTACATGCGCCTGTTAGCATATGGCCCCCGGTTTCATGACCGTTTACCATTCACCATATCTATGAGGGACTAACGAGAAACGATAGTTAACCTACTCAATATAATGTAATAGACCTAATCCAAAGTTGTGGCAACCCAGTCTTGTTTTCATTAATTATTATGCTTTAGTGCATTGCATACGGTAGGTCTATTCACTTAACAGTGGACGACCCTGGGCCTCAAAAAAGCTGCATAATGTCGAAGAATTATTTCGACAAAAGTATCAAATGGGACTGAACAGCGGACCGAGTCGTGGTGTAGATCATTCTCATCAAAAACAGCAACACATCGGAGGTTTCCGTTTATGTTTAACTACCATACAGTTACGAAGATAGAGGCAATCTTCAGCTGGAAAATGGAAAGGAGGGGAGGGCTTGACTACTACTAAAAACAGCAATGTCTAGACTGAAACAACCAGGCTTGCTTTCGACCGTGGCCTGCTGCCATGGTGGATAACATTGCCGATCGATGAGTTCAGTATCCATTAAGTCCTCAACATTGCAAGCGAAGCCTACTCGTTTTATTCTCTGGATCCTCATTATATCGTAAGCACGTCGTTGTCTGACCATCTCACGATTTTCTTCAATAGTTAGTGGTCTCAGTAAAGTCTCCGGGTACAGTAAACATTCACCTATTTTGCGGAGTGCGTAGCCCGAGCATTACAGAAACTACATTCTGACGAACGGCCGCATTGCTTCTACGTTCATCTTACTTTAGTGGGCTAATTGACGAAGACAGCAGTGGCTTATTGGTACGAATCTCTTCCCATCTTCGTCACGATCCAACCGTGTTTTTGAACAACAAGCATTTTACATCCTTCCTTTCACCATCTACTGATCGCCTTTCTCGGAAGGCATTGCTTGCTTTTGTTAGTCTTTTCGTTAGTAGTACAAGCTGTGGAGAAAGTACTACCCAGCCATTTGAAGCGGTTCACTGTGTCGGCCGAGCTGCGCGTATTACTGAAGGTGGAGTTGCGACGCGCTGTTTACAAAGCATTCCTGGTTGTCCACGTGTGGCATTTTTATTTGTGAATAATTCCTGAGAATGACACTCGAACTACAAGACTTACACCTATCTGTTGCGCTTTCCGTACCATCACCACGAACAAATTCTGTCAGCGTGCGCAAATCTAGATACATATACTCAAAACCGCAACATTGTCCGTAATGATCAATGCTGTCACAGTTGGACTGTCTTCAATTTAAGTGGGGTAAAATTCGGATTCTTTTTGTAATAATGAATTTCGTCACTGTCTACTTTAGTTACTGCTCTCATTAACAACTCGGTGTACGGTTTGAAATTGGACGATGAAAATGCACATGATGAGAGTATGAATAATAACTGGCTTCCCTCGAACGCATTGACGTTCTCGTCTACGAATGTCGACTGCACTACTCAACACCACCAATATCGTTTATATCAATTGGTAATTCTATGACCTTGCTGTCTACATACATTTTTGGTACCTTGGCAACTTCCATCGGAATCGTTTAGTTATGATCGCTATTAGTTAGTGTAGACAGTACACTATTATGCCATCGCATCCGATAAAATTGTGTTGCCACGTGGTCAGCTGAGGCAGTTTTTCGTCTCATACTTGTATGTTGCACTTCTGCAATGCCCATTCTACTGTCTGAGTATTTGCTAGAAGTTTTATGGGCTCATCAACAGCCATCATGTTTCTGTTTTGTAAAACAACAGTATACGTCACTTTCTTGTGCTCATTTACATTTATTCCCATAAGTATTTTTGCTTGGACTGCTGTTTTTACTGTTAACATTAACATCTGGAGCAGTGGATCGAAAATGAACCAGAAAAATTTAAATAGACAAAAACAAGTTCTGTGTATATGGAAAAATCAAGTCTTATGGATTCGGGTACACCAGTGTCAATGACACGTTGTTATTTCTGAAAGTGTTTTCAACCAGCAACTTAAATAATTACATTACTTCTAATTTAACAAACAGCATCTCGGCTGACTGTCGCAACCCGTGACCTTGTCACTGTCCGACCGTTTTGAGATTTGTCTCGCAATTCGGCCTACTGCTTACTAGTTAATTAACAAAGCTGGAAATTTCCTGTGCGAATATTTCGGATACCCGAACAACAGACCAATACTGATCATACACACACGTCTCTGTAAAGTCAAATCAGTGTCCAACCACTTCATGGATGATAGGCTTTCCTAAGACTAATTATGCTTTTTAACCTACGAAGTCACTGTTCGTGTAAATATACTAGTCTATGCATTCGATTTTGATCGGCCACAGCTCGATCCGATTGATGATCATCAGGGTCCTACAACATCACTTTGCATTATATATGTTAAAATTACACTAAATACGCTCACACCCTCATCTGGATAGTTCTCAGAGCTTGTACACTATATGTATCCGGCGCGCACGTAAGCATAGATTCATCCTCAAAATGATAGGTTTTCGATCTTCTCGGCTGGTGACTCCAAGGAGAAATCGTCTGATCACAGATCGCATGCATTGGTCATTGAAAGAGATCAAGAAATGCCAAGTTGGTTTGCCAACTACTTTGTTTACCAACGAGTTCAACTCGTAAAGGGCAAACATATGGAACATCTTCACTTTCATGCTACCGCAGTGAAATATTTTTCAAAATTCTGACCGTTCCGTACTCATATACTGAACGGCCCCTGGATTTTGAATATTGGTTAGAATTTCGAAAAACATTTTGTTGGGTCAGTTCCCTCACATAAAGTTGTTTTCATTTGCCGTGAATGTGGGTGGTCCTTTTGGGATAGTCTTAATCCTCTCTTAAGCTGGAACTCTTTGGGTGTTTTGTGTTATGTTCGCAACAAACAGAATCGCTCGCGACTGGGAAAGTTGTGTCTGTGAATAGTTGAATGTGATTTTTGAAGCACTTGATGTGTCTACGTCAGTGGCAAGCACTGTGACTTACGCGGAAACGTGTCAACTCTCAGTATTCATTCATCACGTCTAAAGGAATTTTCTTTAAATGACCTAATTTCATGTTGTTTAGATTTGTACGGTCAAACACAATTCGAAGAAGCTAAAGATCATAATCATCACAACAGCCCTGAGCCTGATCAAATTGTACTCTGCCTCGAGTCGTCGCACACCTCAACGGTGATGTGGAACACCCTAGAAATAAACGTTACTAAGAAGGCTGAAAAATACTATTAAAAAAATCTAAGCGGAGGAATTAAAAATGGTGCGGATTCAGGTACACCATTTGCCGCATCACACTGCCATCTCGGATAGCTTCTCTAACCAGTGATTCTATTGATCACGAGGATCTCAGCCAGGCAGGCGACACCTACCCACTCCGCTCAGTGGAGCAGTCAGAGTCTTCATATTACGTGACCACGTTGCTGCTTGGCCACCACGCGGTTTTACCCAACTTTTGGTAGTCTCAGTATATAATGCCCGGTACGGTAAACGATCAGATAACATACGGAATACGTGACTCTACCATCATAGGCTGTTCAACGTGATTACTTAACGAATTTATCGTGCTTGCCGAGCGTTCCGGTATACGCGCCGCCAAACGACTGTGTTGCTCATGCGCTCAGTCTACTAATTGTGGGTTGATTGACAGAGACACCGATAGTCAGGTACGGCGTCTGTTAAAATCTTTCCGAAATATAGAGCAAAACATAATTGACACAGGCTTTACAAACCTATTTTTTTAGCGACAACCGAACGTCTTCTCGTTGCCGCAGATGACGCAGTTTGTCAAAGGCAACGCGTGCCTTTGCTATCCTTGCTGATATCTAATCAGCGATATTACAAATAGACGAGATAGTACGACAGACAGGTATTTCTCTAAAGCTTAAAGGTCACGTATATCAGAAAACGTTGAGGGCTGTGGTACTTTTCGGCGGTGAAACCTGGCCGTTCAGGATAGAGGGCGTGATCTGTCTTCAGGTATTTGACCACCGTTGTTTTGCGTTCAGTCGCTCATATCAAGTGGCACCAACGAGGAGGTTAGGAGGCGGGTGTTTTTCATTGATTGTCAAACGGGTTCTTTTGTTCAGTCGGTAAACTTGCACAGATTTAGATAGTTAGGTCATGTACTAAGGATGCCAGCTAATCGTTTGCTACACCGAGCACCCTTTGGCGACGCTGCGGCCGACTGACGCACGGTACGAGGTGGACAAATGATGACCTGACGTGGACAAATGAAATTGTTCATGAAGGGGTTCGACAGTGTAGATGGGGTTCGTCTCCTGGGCTGGAGTTCTCGTGACTCACAGAGTCAGTGGCTTGAGATGTTAGGTGAGATGGCGGCTACCCGAGCTCAGTGGCGTGACTGTTGTCGTTTTATGGCCGAGTTGTCTGTGAGATGAGTTCACTGAATGACGCGGGACAGTAAAAGCCGTGAAAAAGCTGTCTTGCTGATGACACCTTACTTTCACTTACAGCTCGGTTGTTTGTTTGTTTGCAAGGTATAGGCGCCTTGATGTTGTGTGTCTGAATGTAGACGCAGCTATTTTTAGTGATTAGGTCCCCTCCCCTTTCCCTTTTTCCTCCTCTCTTCCAAAGCAGGGTTTGTCTCTTCTTCTTCGTCGTGGTTGTGTGGCAGTTAAGCATCAATGTGAACCACTGATGTATTGCTGTCTATGATGATGATCCAAGTATGTGAAAGTGTCCACAGTCTCAAGCGAATTATGTGCAATGAAGAAAGACAGAGTGGAAATGTCTCAGTCCTGAAGCTGCACTTTGACAGTGCAAAGCGCATTCCGTACAAACCAACCTGGTCACTCATCTTGTTCAGCACTGTCTGCATGTCTTCAGCAGAGTGGCTAAGTAAAACAACTTCATCTTCATACTCCAGATTGGTCAGTCTAACGCCAGGAAGAAGCTCAACACCAAATTCACTGGACTCCGGAAGCGCACTCTCCAAGACGTCGTCCACAACAAAACTGAACAAGAAAGAGAAAATCGGACACCCTTGACAAACACCACTAGAAGTGATGAACGTCCGAGACAGTTGTCCGTAAACCGTTACCCTGCTTGCACAGTGAGCATAAAGTGATGTCAACAGATTCACATATTTCCCTGATACTCCCTTGTGAAGAAGACAGTTCCAGCGAATGTTACGAGCAACTGATTCGAAAGCAGCCTTCAGATTCAAAAAGACCACAACCGTTGACTGTCTGTAAGGAGTGCTAGTGTTCTAAGATCCGTCGCGACGTGAAATAGTGATCAACACATCGTCGACCGAATCGGAATCCTGCCTGTTCTTCACGTATCTGACCTCCTCTGGGTTTAGTGAACCGACATGAAATGAGGCCAGTGAGTAACCTGGACGCAGCAGACACTAGCCTGATGGTTCTGTGGTTGTCATATAGACTTCGGCTCCCCTTTTTAAACCGGGAATTATTGTTGATAGGTGTCAATCATGAGGTACCTTTTCAATCTCCCAAATCGTCTGTAGGAGTTTCGTCATTTTCAATGTCAACCCCTCCCCACCATCCTTGAAAAAAGAAAGAGGGAGGAGGTCTGGTCCATGAGTCTTTTTACACTTCAACAACTTGAGACCTAGGACCACTTCTGCTTCCGACGGATGGCCATCTGTAACGCAATAACCGACCATTCGGGTCCCATCGTACACGTGGTCTGGATGAGGCCAGCTGAACTTTTGTTCAAGATGTTCAGCCCATCTGTCAAGTCGGCGCGATTGGTTAGTGATAGGTGATATGGTTTCACTTACACCAACACGACGACCGGTACAACCACGCATCATGGAAAAAAAACCTACTATTCCAGGATGAAAAGGCTGATTTCATCTCGTTCTGCTGTCCGACCATGCGATGCTCACTTTTGGTCAACTTGCATTGAAGTTCTCGACCACTCATATTCAGACCTAGGTGGAATCGAACGATGCTTGTTCATGAGGTTCGTCGATGTGATCGAAATACTGTTCTGTCCGAACTGCACAGCTCGCCTGGAACAAGGAGCTGTCATGGCTGTTGTCATTTGTTTGCAGTGTTATTTAGGATCCCTCACCTGACTCGAACTGGACAAGTTGATGGTGATGACTTGTTCACCCACTCCTCCTGGTAACCGTTCTCTACACCTACCTCGCTCGAATGCCAAGTACGTATGTTACATTTACGAGCGTATGTCCTCTGGGCAAGTGGCAAAAAAAAACGGGCACGCACAACAGCATGGTTCGAGTCCAGTATGCACACAACTGCGGTGGTCTTTCACCATTTTTAGTGCGTTGTGCCCGGACACGAAGCGTACCTCCCAGCCGCTTCTTGTCTGCAAAAAGGCAATCAAGCTGAGCATTCAAATCGCCTGCCCGGGGCTACTTACTCTAGACTCTTCTAGACTCAGTGAGGGGCTTGCCTAGTCCGATGGCACAATGATTTGGACATTAATGTCTGATTCTGAACATTGCTGCGCGCATTAAGTGTATTTCAAACTGCATCGAACTTTTGAATATTACCAACTGTTTTTCGATCCTATTGGATAATACGCCGGCGGTCACGATCAACTATTGAGCGATCGGAGTGCTGTTTGCTTGAGAGTACCTTTTCTAACCTTCGTTTTACCGATTCGAAAGACAGCAGTGTTGCAGCTGTAAAAATAGTCCTGCCGTATGTTCATAGAATTGTGCCTCAGTACCTAAGCACTTCTACGCAGTTAGCAATGTGACATACAATCCTATGAGTGTAACTGCTCTTTGCCTGGCTGCCTCTGTTTGAACTGTCTGATAAGGTGGCACCTGGAGGGGCCGAAGTCCTATTCGTCATAGTCCTCCGGATCGATGCACTGCACAAGCTTGCCCATCACATCAAGATAGCAGAATAGGCTGCGACCATATCACGTTGAAAACACCGGTTCTCGTCCGATCTTTGGAACTAAAGGCAAGAAATTTCGTTAAAAGTTTGTCCATCTGTTTGCTTACACATTGTTAATTCTTGTGTCCATTGAACACATGCATGGTTGTCTAGGCCGCAATTCGGCAGCTGTCTGCACTGAACCGGAAAATATATTCCCCCAATATATATATATATATATATATATATATATATATATATATATATATATATATATATATATATATATAGGTATGAAGACAACTTAGCAATTTTGGTTGGTCTGGTTCCTTCACCACACTCACCGTAGATGATCACCGGCAACTCATCGTTGAAGAAATCTTTGATGGCGTTAACAACCGTTTTCCGCGACCTAGTAGGAAGCGTAGGCGCCTATAGGTTAGAACCAAACGCTTGATTACATTGATACGCTCTGGGTGAGACAGGTACCAACTAGAGCAAACTGAGCTTGCGTTTGTTGAGTATGCCAATTAGCGCAATCGTACCACGGTTGCCATCAGAAAGTTATCAACGTGGTCTTGCTGAAATGGTGAAAGTGGATCCTGTGCTTTTCTACAACGGATTTGCTGTACACACAAGGAGTAAGATTTGCATTTCTCAACTGTAAACGTTTAATGGATTTACCGATACAGATAAAGAGCTTGTTCGCTACACAGTATTTTTCATGACTACGCTGGTGATTTTTACTCGAGATAAAGAGGTGTCCAACACTCTTGGTAAACAGTACGTAAGTGTGCATAACTGCAAATTACTAACGATTTTTGGGCACATAGAGGGCAACTTAACTGAATTATCTCAAAACTCATTGTCAGAATTTCAGTTAGAATCAAGTTGGAAAACCCTCTAACCCACATATCATCCCTTCCATACTTGATGTCCTTTGTTATCTTGAAAAGCAGCACTACATAGTTAACAGAACTGCTTACAGCTATTTTCAATCGCTCCTTCTGAATCGGTCTTCTACCGAAAGCCTGGAAACAATTCACAATCACACCTATCTTCGAAAGTGGGTGCAAAGATGACCCAGCAAACTATCGACCAATAACTTTACGTTTAAGTCTCTGAAGTAATGGAGGGCTTAATAGACTGCTGTTTCCGAGCCAGAGTTGACGACCTCGAACTGATCATTAAGTTGCAACATGACTTTCGTAGAGGATACTCATGCGTCTCGAATCTGCTAATTGCTCGTGGTGTTTGGACAAAGACTGCAGATGCAAAGTTGGTCATAGACGTGGTTCATGTTAATTTTTCAAAAGCCTTCGATGAGGTTGATCATTCCTTCTTGTTGCGGAGCCGGAATAGTTATGACCTTGATTGGTGCTTACTCACGTGGCTTGAGGATTATCTGGTTGAACGTAGGTTCGACGTCGAGGGGACCGGACAGCTGCCAGAGTGGTTCCCAGCCAACAGCGGCGTTCCGCAAGAACTACTGTTTCCCATTCTTTCGGGCCTTGAACTGCCCAGTTTAGTCAAATCACCGATGAAACAAAGCGCTGGAGAGTTCTAGAGTGTCCGGAAGATATGGTAACCTTACAAAACGAAATTAGTGGTCCATAGAAAATAACTTGCTGTTCAATGTCAAAAATTGTGAAGTCATGCACGTTCGTCATCGAAATTGTACTGACTGTTACCTTGGCGACACAGAGCTCGTGTCAACATGCGAAAGAGACCTAGGTACCATAGTGGCAGACAGTTTGAGTCTGTCTACAAATTGTGCTGTCTGGCTAAAAAAAAAGCACAAATAACCCTGAACCTTCTAGGACGAATTTGTTGAACATTCCACCCTTAAGTACTTACCACTATGTTCGCCCCCATAATCCACTCACATCTGGAACCGAACATATAGACATGTCGCCCTTATCTTGATTTGGCACTTATTGAAAGTGTTCAGAGACGGGTCAGTAGAAGAACTTTGAGGCTCAGGAAACCCCCCACCCAGAAAGACTGGCAGAATTAGATCATTTCCCAGTGAATTACAGATATGTCAGAATAGACTTAATTCTTACCTACAAAATACTTCACACACCGTGTCATCGGTTGGCACATCTCCCCCCACTAAATAAGGGTGAATGTTTAGGTGTTAGAGTCTGTTCCCATTGGAACGCATTGCCTAACTCTGTGGCCACAGCTGAATCGGTTGGCAGTGTCAAACCATTACTAGATTGGCACACAGGTGAGAAACAACTGGCACAACAACTTTTCTAATCGTTACACTGGCTCAGTTCCACAGATCATTAATTGTGCATGTCTAATTGAATATTGTTTCAGTATTCTTTGGTGAAATGATTGCAACCAGCACCTTTATTGAAATCACCTTTTATTCAGTTCCATTCACATTTTCTTCATTCCTGTAAACCATACAATACAATTTTTCACCAACCAATACTGAGACACTACTCGTCTAACAGCCTATGAACCAAGTCCCAAAATGAAAATTGTTTTTAAGATCATGTAAGCGAAACCAGAGGTACTACGCAAATGATTTGTTTCCCAGTATGTGTGACAGTTCTGTTGCAGAGAACGTAAAATAAGCGAGTAAAATCACTAATAATTCCTTATTGTCGCTGTTCCATAGATCATTCCGAAGCGGTTGAATGACCAACTTCGCTTACTGCTTCTTGTGATAAATTGCATACTCTACTGGTTGCAATGATTAATGCATAAATATGTACAAACCATTTTGTTCCGAATCCTGGCTAGACAACGATAATACAGCGACATAGCACGAAAAGAGCGTGAACGGAAACAACAAACGAAAATGATTGTCTCGTGAAAGTCTGATACCCAACCGAATACTGTATCCTATGACTGTCAGTGACCCTGAATAATACAACCAATAAACTGACGAGGTACATAGAACAAGGAACGCATGGAACACCTGTTCATTGTTAGAGGCAGACATGAACACAATGCGGCAAAGGTTTCGGGTACAATTGTGTCGCAAAATGGGCGTGGGGGAATTTTGCTTCCTTCTGAGAACGTTCGTACAGGTTGTCTTGATGGTGTCATGATGGTTTATACTGAAAACAGCAAGCTATGACTGTGTGTTCCGTGACAATTTCATGACTGCTCACTGTGATTCTCGCTCGAGCTTACCTTTTCATTCAAGGGATTAGGCCGTTATCATCTTATGCTCTGAGTAAGCTGTTTGGCAACTTCCTTCGAGTTGTAGATTTGAATGACATACCAATCTGATTACCAAACCACTCTCACGTTACAAGTTTGTGAGCCATTTGAGTCTCTGTCATTACGTCCGACAGTTTTCCTACGACTTCGGGAATATTCATCAGTTAGGGGAACGCATAACACCTGAGCCGGAGAACATACTAACGTGTTTGGCGTGTGCTGGCGCACGCGATTGTGAGTGGCGCTCAATGAGAACGTATCGCAAGACACTTATCAGCCACAATGCTAACGCTGCATCGGTTTTTGCTGTCCTGGCGTTCGTTGCTCAGTTTGTGAGACATTGTCAGGCTCTGCCGTGATCAGCCTTCGACAGTAGACTTTATGCGCTCATTAGCAACCGCCTGTCACTCTTCGCCTGCAATAGCCCAATTTATGGGCGTTACTCTAATTATGCGTTTTTTTCTTTTTCGTTTACGCGATATTTTCGTTTTTACACCAAACACGTTTATGGCTGACAGGTTTGTAGTAAATGAATTCGTGTCGTAATTTCTGTCTTCTAGTTTTCTTGTTCAAGTTAACATTGTCTGCAGGGATGCTATCAGAGTTTCTCTACGCGGCTGCACTGTTACATCCTTTGGTTGTTTCTTTTGTACTGTCGATGTGTTCGTAACATTGCGTGTGCTCGTATGTGCATAATGAGAGCGATGCCGTTGTTTACCGTTCTTCAATGGTGTACGGTCAACGTTCATTGTTACTCTATACATCATTGTGCCAGTGCAATCTAGCTTGATCTCGAAACACTCAATATATCTTGAGCACTACCAGAGCAACCCCCTGAGTCATCTTACATTGATATGGATATATGAAGTAGGGAAACCTATGCAGGCATCTTTAACCGGAAAACATACGTAGAACTTTCGAGTGGCTGAGCCATTAGCTGTAAGCGGAAACAGAGATACTGCGCAAATGTTTTGTTTCCCAGTATGTGTGACAATTCTCTTGCAGAGGGCGTAAAATAAGCGAGTGAAAGCATCAGTAACTTCTTACTATCGCCGTTCCATAGATCAATCTGAAGCGGTTGAACACAGTCAACTTCGCATACTGTTTCTTGTGGTAAATTGAAATGTATCCACATTTCGCAATACCTCAAAGTGTATTCATTTCGACCTTTCTTTCCCGTTAGGTGAAACTGCCAAAGGTTTATATCCCTTGGAAACTGTTCAGACAATGCATCGAATCTGCTTGCAAGCTGAATCAGCCATGTTCCATGGACAAATGTTCGAGGATCTGAAAACCGCACTGGGTGGCTCCACGGGAATGACACACACAACGGCTATCGCTGCGGTCGAAGCAGCCAATCGTTGCAACGCTTCAGCTATCATTGTGATTACTACGTCTGGAAAGTAGGTTACGTCCGGATCCTCTTAATTCATTTGTTTCTGTCCTCAAGTTTTTCGTAACTTTTCGCCAGTTGACTTGCTCGTCGTCACTGTTCAGATCTATGTAAAGAGATGACTGTCGCGGTGAGACTGGCTGACTTGTCATTTTTAATCCTGACATTCCTTTTGGAAGTAAATATAACGTGTTGTTGCATATTATTGCTTATATTCGCAACACTGGAATATTTGTTCGTCGTTTCCGATCCTATCCCTAGTCTTGGTCCAGTGGGGAGTTTCTTTTTCTCCGTAGTTTGGACATTAATTTGTTTGATCTTGCCGGTGTTCATATGGAAAAAAAACTTCGAGCTACATGTCGTCACTCCATAAGTCGAAAAAGGTTAGTGGTGCGGACGCTGATTACGCGTCATGCGACGACAGATTCGAGCTGCCTGACAGTTTTAATTGTTACTGCCATCTACGTTAGAACAGCTTAGCAGTATCCAGTTAGCTTTATAGAGGCAAGCACCTTACCTAAAGAATAGTAAAAGACTTGGCTGTTTGTCTGATCACTGTGGCCAATCCAGAGGGCATTTGCGTTCGATCGAACACGTTGATGAGAGGTACGTCTGCATTTTAGCCGGTTGCAATGTTGCATGTAGCCTGGTTACTATGACCTTTTCCGTTGGAAGAACTAGTTGTCCATTTCCTACACTAGTTCAGTTTTTCCCCTAAAGTGTCTTCAAACTGACCAGGTGTTCTTATCAGTTTTGACAGTGTTATATTTGTAGTGGGCATTAATATTTTACGGCTTCACACAACCGTGTTGCGAAGCTGGTGTTTGAAACGAAGTCGGATGGCCATATATCCCTAGTAATATGCAAGCGGGACCTAGTGCAGGAAATCCTAAAACATCTGTGCTAGGTAATCAGGTTGCCTAGCTCATTGACATCAGACGCACCTCCAGGTTGCAGATTTGGAGACGACTTTTCACATGAATGTTCACCGCGCAATAAAGAGGGTTCTCTTGAGACACAAACATTTGCGGTAGTACTATTAGAGCATAGTGAATTTATGGTTGGCAGCCGATTCTCCGTTTGAGCATGACAACACCTTTGACGGCCCTTCAAAGTGACATGTGTTACCTCGTTACAAAGGAGTTATAACTACCTTAGTGAGAACACGTGGACTCCAGGTTAGCTTGCCCTACGTCTGACATGCTGTCTGTATAGCGTGTGAATTTGTTGTCTCCGCCAACCATGGACAAATCCCGGGGAAGGCGTACGAATCACTGTATTGATCACCGATTCCAACGAGTACGAAGGTACATTGGGTATCTTGAATGACTGGACTCCATTCAAAGAACGTACGAATTAACTTAATTCTTGTGCCTCGGCAAAAAAAAGACACGTCGCAACATTCCTGTTGGTCTTGGACTTTCTGCCTCAGCAAATCTACAAGAGATCTGCCTTCTTTGATAAACTTTCGGACAATCGCGTTACTTTTGCCACGCCCACTCTGTTTGGAGTTTAGGTTTTTACGCCAAATGTTCAGGATGTGACCTCTCAAAGCGATCCCCCTCTTTTTACCGTATGTGACACGTTCGCCATATATATATATATATATATATATATATATATATATATACTCTTATGTGATGTTTGCTTCATCGCACATGTTCTGTTATCGAGTTCCAAAAACCTGTGTGCATGATTAATAAACCTATTTGACAGTTTTTGGTTTTATTGCTCAGAATCTCCCTCGTCTGCCAGACGTGTACAACCGAATAAGTTGTCGTTATAATAACCCCTGACATCATCAGCAACATCGACAGTGTGTGAATCTGCGGACTGTTCTTTCTTCTTCGCTCACTGAAACAAATTTTGACTTATTTATCAGGCGGTATGTGTAGTATAAACTCACACTTAATGTGCACCGTCGTTCTCTTGGTTTGCCACAGATCTTCGCAACTGATTGCCCGACATCGCCCGC